>VVHJ01063581.1:6541-17640 GCA_015107715.1 Tylochromis polylepis | reverse complement strand
TTTATTTATTCTGACAGCCCGCCCATGTGATTGCAGTCAGCCAACCGGGTTGCTTCTGTGTGGGATGACGTCACTAACTAGCTGGTTCCCTCCAGCAGCGGGGGAGCTTCATTTTCTGCTCCGAGTGTTCGTGCTAAAATGGAGGCTGGCTCCTCGCCTTAGCCTGGGCTACCCTCTTCTCCCCCGTTTCCTGCCTCAGCTCACGGATGTTGGCATGTACTAGAGCTGCCGGCGGGATGGTTCTGGATGGAACGAGCTCCAATGGGCCTTTCCAGCCTGTGGCCCTCATGCATTTTAGAGGTGAGAATAGGAAATCTGCTGCTGTGTACTGGTCTGTTTAAAGAGGAGGTGGACTTGAGTGTTTAGCAGCCACAGCTGGTGATTTTTTTTTTTAATTTTTTTTTTTAAATCAAAAGGTTGATATTATATGTATCATTACTTTTCTGAAGGCCAGTTCAAGAGAGTTTTTTAGCGTTGTTTGCATGAGGGTTTTTGGAAGAGGAAGCAGGTGATTGTGTTTTTATGTCAGCGAGGAAGGGTTCTGCCAAGACATTGCAAAGCTTAGCTTTAGTTTAGAGAGGGGGAGAGAGAGAGTAAGATTGGTAGTTTTGAGTCTCCCCTCCCCCATCAAGACTTGATGTCATAGGAAATGAGGTCAAAGCTTGTTGTTAGTTTGTATATGTCTATATTGTAATGGTGTAATGTGACTAGCATAAGTTGAAAGGTTGTTTGTTGTTGTAGCTCCAGTGTCCTTTTTGAGTTACTGTTGATTAGACAAACTTAAAGGAAGCTGGAAGCTGTCGCTAGATGAATGTAAAAGGGCATCTAATTGTGTTATAGAGTAACAAAATAAGGTCTAATGTTTATAATGTAGGTTAGCGTGGTTATTCTTTGGTATCCATGCTGATCCAATAACTGATACAGGTGGCAGTGTGTGTTTAACATGCAGCCTATTATTGCGTATGCTCGCTGCTGTCACAGTGATGTAAGTTTCATGGTGTTGCTTATGTGGCTGTTAACATGGTCTCGTGAAATTTATATGCATGGTGATAATTACAGCAAGTTATGGCAGAAAGCCACCGGTCCCTCCTTCCGATATCCTGTGTCTGAAGTAACAGATGGTAAGCACACCGCATTTGCCATTAGGGGCACTTTATTAATCAGTTCTTTTCATATTCAGTAGTGCAGAATGTCTGAGTCAAGAGTTGTGCCTAGAAACAATTTGTGTTCGTGGCTGGTTTCCTGTATGCATGCTGGAGCTTTTAGATGAGTAAAGGTTATTCACTGATCCATGCGGAGACGCTTGTGTGTGAAGTCTGCAGTTGCACAGCACGTCTCTTAATATTTTAGGCTTGTTCAGAAACCCTAGTGCTGTTGTGTAACTGGAGCTGGTAGACCTCAGCACTCAGAGGCTGATGAGTCGAGGTGCTCATGAGTGGGCCTGTAATGGGAACAAACCTTGTAGATGCAGGTGTACTAAACCTCACATAACTCAGCAACCCTTTTTCCTTTTTCATCTTACTCTTTCCCCTATAAACACGACATTTGACGACCTCCCCTGTACCCTTAATGACAAGTTTTGACACCTCAGTGTTTTATCAATAAAGATGTGCTTTGATGACCATTATAATAGTTTCTGGGTTTTTCAAAGAGTAGCTGAATAGGCAGAGACCACCCTCTCAAATGTCTGCACACTCAGTCATTTTGTTCTATAAGCAGGCCTGATATATGACAGAAACAGCTCAGTTCAGAAAAGAGCTTAAAGGGTTACTCCTAGTAGGGTTTCAAGTGGTAAAGAGTTAAGGGTAAAATTTTGAGACTTCCTAGTAAAACAGATGCTACTATATTACATTTATAAATATTTGTATTAACTTGCATGCATTTGGAGGGGATTGTTCATCATTTTGACAAGTATTTCTGCTCACTGTCCAAACAAGGCTTACTATTTTTTTTTTTTTAAACACACTGTATGCACTTAAGCAGAAGCAAGCTGAATATTAGTCATGAACACAGAAAGTGGTCGCAAGTTTTACTTCCATAGTTAAAAAGTGCACCTCATTGGAAAGGAAGACGCTCTTATGTAAACTTGTTCCAGAAATACAAAATGGATCACCTTTAGTTTTCTCCACGGATGTTGTGGCAAAAACTCAAGAGCTTGCCTGATGTTTGACTCTTGCTGTGCTCAGTTGGATCCTGTTTGCGGATAGTAGTTTGGATATGGGGATTGAAAAGCTCCTAGTTGGTGTTAAACCGCAAGTCTTCTGAATATAAATTCAAAAATCTTCCAAATTTTTCAAAATATCTTGATGGCATGTATAACTATTTGTATAAAAACAAACAAACGTAAAGCAAGAGCCAGCAAAGAACCATTAGATAAGAAAGGAAGCAACAGTAGCGTAAGGAAGCGTCACCACAAAGCTTTGCCACTGTAACAGTGTTGAGGAACTATAAAGCAAATACATTGATTCAAAAAAACCAAAAGGGTAGTGTACCTAAAAGAACATACAGGATTTACAGGTCGCCCTCAGACAGCTGTGTTTCATGCTGTTTCAAATGCCAGCTTTTCCTCTGTGACTAATGTGGAGGTGTGCTGCCAGTCGCAGTTTGAGGTTCTAGTCTGTGAGCATTGCCTCCGTTACTGAATCTTTTAGAATTGACCTATTTTATTGGTGCCAGCTGTTAACATTTTGTTTGGTATCAACTTATGCAAAGCAGGGTCTGCACAGAAAATACTGTAGATATATAATTACAGATTACTGTGCCGTTTTACTTCTTTATTCCCAAGTGTTCAAGTAAGTCACTGGACGTTTATAAATGTATCTGTAAGACTGAGTGTAGCAGGGAGTGCTGATTGACTTACTTTACTCCATGATAGTGTTATTCGTGTTTTGCATGATGCATTTGGCTGACACTTCCTTCAGCCATAGCTGATGTGATCAGCAATTCAGCGGTCTCTTGATTCCAGCGTAGAAGCAGCATTAAGAGTGGTCACCCCTTGGTCCAAAGTCCTGCCTCTGCCTGCAGTCACCATGGTGATGTAGGGTACACATGCAGATTGTTAATGGGGAGAAGAGACAGACTCATGAATCACAGACTGTGATGAAGAGATTAATGCTGCCCCATAGGTAGGTTCTATAAGGTGACATTCTGTTTTAAGGCACTAATCCCTGTGTTGGATGAAAATGAATGAGGACCAGTCCACTTCTCTTAGTTTCATGGTATTTTCTGGGGCTTGGCTAATTCACAAGAGAAGCTTCTTCTCTGTGACTCGTGTCATTTATTACTGGCTGCTACTGACAGTTTTGATCATCGTAAAGAAAAGGGAAATAGCTGTGTCCCAGTGAAGCCCCCATCACAGTAGAGTGCATAATGCTGCTGGTTATTTGGTGCTATATAGGCTGATTATAGTAATGGTGTCCTCTCTGCTTTTGTCAAAAAAAAGGTGAAAGTAAGTTGCACTTTATTCAGAGCTCTGCTTCCTGAGTGCTGACAAAGGGATACAGCACACATTATAGCTATTTTTAAAATTGCTAAAATGGTTACCTGTAGATTTAGAGTAGATCTTGTTTATAAAAAACTTGTGTACTTTCATACCTTGCATTGTTGCACAACTTTTGATGTATGTATTGTGCAAACCCTTCAAGCTCTGTTCAAGTTCCCTCTGAGCAATCCAGAGTACAGAAAGAAAAGCTGTCATCTGATCATATGAAAGTTGATTGAAATCATGATCTATTTTAATATATAATAAAGTATCTGTTTGGCATTCTTTTTAGAAGCTTTGTTATTGTCACTTAATTACTTAATTGTAGACAAAAAACGTTTTCATCCTTTTCTCTAATCCTTTATATCCTTGAGGAAGCTGTCAAGTGGTTATAAATCATGTAAACTGACACTGACTGGAAGTTAGCTCATTGTGCAAAATGCAGTGGCTGCAAAAGCATGTAATGATCTTCTTTTTTTTTTTTTTAATTGCAAGCTAATAATGATACACAGGCAGGTGTGGCACCACATTCCCAGAGGGTGATTTAGATCTTTTGCATCATTGATGTGGTGATAACATGGCAGTCATTACCTCACTAAGTGGAATTGGTTGCTTTTTGCTTCGATAAATGGAGGAACGTGTGTATGTGTGTGCAAAGTTGAGTTTGAAATCATTTGGATGAACAGTTGTAATTTTTTGCCAAAAGGATTTCACAACAGTTGGCGCACAGATACGTCAGCTGGAGGGATGCTCTGCTCTGCGATTGGTTGTTGCTTTAAGCAGCTGTGGTTTGTTATTTGGCTGTCAGCAGGCGTTCATCACTGGGTACACTGGCAGCACAAAGAGAGCTGCTGTGCACAGTTAATGCATGTGGCACCGGTAACTTCATTATTTTCATGTGACGTGCCACTCGGATATATTCTGCTTTATTAACCAAAATACTTATCTACAAGTAAACAGCTGAGCTGCTGTGCACAAATTCACAGTTCCAGTGAAGTCTGTAGAAACAATGCAGTCGTGCCCAGAATAAAGCCAGCAAGTCGAAATGTTCTTTCCTCTGGAGAAGCACAAAATATGTGTATCTGGTGTTTTTATTAAAGAGTTTTCGGTAGGAAATCCGTCATTTCCTGAACTATCAAATAAATGAAAGCACACACACAAAAGCTGCAATCGTTCTGTCTCAAGCAAGCACAGTAAACCCAACGTTATTCAGAGACATGCCTTGCAGTCTGTTACATTATAAGTCCTTTATGATGGCTCACAGCAAAATAAAATATGGTTGTAAAATGAAGAGATTGCTTAGCAAAACATTTAAAAGTAAGTCAGCCTGTCATTATCACTGCTGCTCTGTCTGATGTTAAAAATCACTGACATTTTGCTTTGTGAAGAGAATTTGAATTTAATCCCAGCCTTTCGTCCCTCTCCATTTTATAGATGTTCCCCCTGCAGAGCAGGAGAAGCTGTTCATCCAGAAGTTGCGTCAGTGCTGCGTTCTCTTCGATTTTGTCTCAGACCCACTGAGTGACCTGAAATGGAAAGAGGTGAAACGAGCCGCGCTGAGCGAGATGGTGGAGTACATCACCCACAACAGGAACGTCATCACTGAACCGATCTACCCAGAAGTGGTTCACATGGTCAGTATTACGGTAAACGGTAGAAATGAGAAGCTTGAACCAGTTGTTTTTATTTTATTATTTTATTTTGAGCTGGCAAATGTTTAATAATAAGTAGAAAGTATAAGTGAACATACTTAACTAAACTTAGTTGGCCATCTCGGTAGTTTGCATCACTCAACTCCTGGAAAAAAGTAAAGCCTTGCATAAAAAGTGATTCGGTTACTCAAATTGCAAAAGTATGTTTGCCCGCTGTGTCTCAAAAGGCTACATCTTGTGTCAACTTAACTTTCAAAATAAGAGTGAGGGAATTTTCCAGTTGTAAATAGGTCAGATCATTGTCTGAGATGGGGGGAAAAAATTAAAATAAAATGCAAAATATGTTGCCAAGATACATGGGAGACCCACCCAAGTCAAGTTTATGTATGAGGAAACGCTGCCATCAGTGTTTCCATAAATGAAAGCTTTTAATGATTTTAAATGTAACATTAAAATCCGTAATGTCCTGTGATGTACTAGTGCTGTAGTTCTATAGCTGATGTTATTTCTCATAAAGCTTTTTATCCTATAGAATATAGGAATGTTTTAGTAGTTTAGGTCTAAAAATATTCACTTACATAAACTCTGCACTGTTCATTTATAATTGCTGTATTTCATGTTAGCGAGATGTCACGTGTCACTTCTCTTACTGTAAAATTGTGTAAGCTGTAATTCTGAAAAAGGCTCTGTGGAATCCACATGACCTCGAAGAGCCATCTGACCTGGTAGATTGCTTTTTCTTTTCTTTTTTTTTCTTGTTTGTGAAGAAGCTGATTTGTTTTCTTCAGTTTCATTTTCGCGGCATGGAACGAACATATTGTGGATTTCACTAGGGTTTTTAGACCAATTTTAGATTTTATTTTGGTAGTTTTTTTTGTTTTTTTTGTCACAAATCTTTTAAGATCATTTAAATAATTTGTATGCAACCAGGTGATCTGTTTGTTTCCCACAGCATGTCTCTCGTTTGTATCTGTCTAAAGATTGTTCATGTATTGCGCACCCTAAATTGCTTGTACCCCTCAATGGTGTAGGTCTGAAAACTGCTCGTTTAATTGGGGTGTTGTCAGTGCAGCTGTGTTGGAGCTCCTGCTGTAGATTGGAGAGGTGTTCCTCTTAGCTCGTAGTCTCAATGTGCTCCTAGTGCCAGATTTGCTTTCCCAAGCCAAATTAAAAAGCCTTTGATGTTAATCAAAGGCCAGCCTCAATGCCACATGGTAAACTGCAGATGATCAAGGTGCAAATTTCCCCCCGTCCTCCTTTGCCTGGGCTTTATTTGATCAATGCAGCAGAAAATGCAACTGAGCTGTCAAATCAGCATAAAAATATACTCTTACTCCTGGCAGCGCCAGTCCCATACCCACTTAAAAACAAGGGCTCTTTGAAGTCCACTGATGGCTTTTATGATCAAAGTAAGTAAAGAGTGACACGACATTCTCCTTTATGGTAATAAAAAGTGTATTCTTATGTTAAAACTGTGCACATTATTTACTTCCGTAAGGCTTCTGTATTTCAGAGCATGCTTGACATCTCAGTGTTCAAGCATCATTATTTAAACAGGCATTATTTGCACTACATGGCACTGCAATAGTGGTTTCATTGTCCTGATCTATTTGTTGAAAGTAAGAAGTGATTTCTGCTTGGAATAATAACCTGATGGTGAATGAGAGTGTTTTGACCTCTGATCGACTGGAATCCCAGAGGAGTTCTAAATGCACCGCCTCACGGGGAAAATAGATTCTTCGCAGTCTGGGGTCTGTACCATCACAGAAATAGGCCAGTATCGACTAGCACAAGAGACTGTGGATATCCAGCCACCTACCCCCTTTTTATTAATTCTTTAATACAAACAGTACCTCGAAGTTGATATATTAAACAGTTTTTTAACAAGTTAAATGTAAGTCTCATATGTTTGCACAATGTGTATTTAAAGTTTGATCTCAAAATACTTCACAGGTCTTTCTTTCCATATCATTTGAATAACTTTGACCCTTACAGAGTCTGCTGTATTCTGCAGATATTAACTTATCCATACTGCATATTTTTGATGACGAATACATTTCACAGCACTGCACTTAATCTAAAGAAACGAATATACACCAATCCCCAAATCGGCGCTCACTGCCTTGTTTTGCCTAGTATGCCAAAAGTGTGCTGTGGATGTAGCAAGAAAAAAATGGATACATTTCACAGCACAGTCAGTCTGCAGATAGTCTGCACGGGCTACACGTTCATTGTAGCCAAATGTATTAAATGTTAAAAAGAGGAAGATACGAGCTCAGAGTACAGAGAGAAGCAAACAAATCTAAAGGCTGATTAAAAAGCAACATGAAACACAGTAACCTACACTCTGCCCTTGTTTATTGCTTTTCATAATATCTGATTTTCATTACGTTACAGCATTACAATTTTGACATAACTGTGGCTTGTAGGAGTACGCTTAAACATAAAGGAAACATTAACCACGGCAGCTGCTCATTAGGAATTTAATAAGGCGGGTCTCCTTCACAGCCAGGGGGCGGTGCTTATCAGGTTTTGACGTCTCAATTGGTTGTAAACTCGAAGGGCTCAAGAAGGAAAAGGAAGGGGATGTAGTCGACTCATAATTTGTGGGTCCAGGCAATGTTTAAAAAAAAATGTCAAAAAGTGGATTTTGCGTCATTTGGCTCTATGCTTACAGAAATATTTTACTTGTCTTTTAAAGGCAGTTTGGACAGTGCGTGTTCCAATGGATTTGATCTGTTTGTTATTACAGGTTACTGGCAGCCTATGTAAACAAAGAAATGGTGATGTTTTAAATATTGTGTTTTTATGCAAATAAAAAGGGCAGAGGCCACCGCTTCCTTGAGTGGTTTGGATTTCTGTTGGGGGAATGTCTTTTTCAAGTTTATATTTATCTGGCATGTCTGGCTGTCTGTCCTCTGTTTTTGTTTCCCAGTTTGCTGTAAATATGTTTAGGACGTTGCCGCCGTCATCCAACCCCACTGGTGCAGAGTTTGACCCAGAGGAAGATGAACCCACACTAGAAGCTGCATGGCCACATCTACAGGTACACGCATCACACCCACACACAAGATTTAGTCAGAAAGAGCCTATTCACCCACCACTGTTGTTTTAAAGTCTTTGCTCCTCTTTCACAGCTCGTCTACGAGTTCTTCCTGCGGTTCTTAGAGTCACCAGACTTTCAACCAAACATAGCCAAAAAGTATATTGACCAGAGGTTTGTATTGCAGGTGAGCATGCTGCTTAGAGCACAGCTTCTTTCTCTGTAAAGAGGAGCTATGATGCTCATTTCCAGCTCAATATTTTTATTCTTGGACTATATTTATTCTTTATTCTTAACTAGACTAGCTTTGCATGATTGATAGTTCAAAATAATCCTTGTTTATCACATACCAGTGCTTGGTCCAGCCCCTCTGTTCGTGCACTGTCTAAAACAAGCTGTTTTAAACAAGCTGCTCCTCTGCCTTTATGTATGTGGGCGAAGCATCTGTGCGCAGAGCTTTGACTGTGCGCACAGATGCCTGGAAAGAACATATTGAGGATATCTACTTTCCTACACGTCATTTGAGGCCAATGTTTGTCTGAAGTTTAGTGACTAGAGCAGCCTAAGGCCTGAAGTTTTGGCTTTTTCAGATTAGTTGCACATACGCTGAAATCATTGTTTGAAGCTTTAGCCATGTTTAATATGAGCTTGCATTTCTGTAATGGTATCAGTGTGACAATAAAATAAAAACCATAACAAGCTCACTTTAAAGAGCGCTGTATGTAGTACTCAGTTACATTTAATTTTTTGTTTTTTGTTTGTTTTGTTTCTTCAGCTCTTAGAACTTTTTGACAGTGAAGACCCCAGAGAAAGAGATTTTTTAAAGACCACTCTCCATCGCATCTATGGGAAGTTCCTGGGCCTTCGAGCGTACATTAGAAAACAGATTAATAACATATTTTATAGGTGAGTGTGTATCTTCCATAGCTCCATTAATGGCACTTGTGTTTTTTGAAAGGACCATCATTACTAGTTCGTGTTTGTTTGCTGTTTTCAGGTTCATTTATGAGACTGAGCATCATAACGGAATTGCAGAACTACTGGAAATACTAGGCAGGTAAGATGTTTTTAGATTTGTTAAAGCAGCTGCTGTTCACAGTATAGGGTTCAAAATATAGGTTTGTTTTTATATTACATACAGTACTGTGAAAAAATCTTGAGCTATCTCTCATTTCTTTGTAGTTTGCTAGGATAATGGGTAAAAGGTGCAGTGATTTGTAACATTTGCAAATTTAAATGGAAATGCATTATATGTGGCAGAAACTGAGTTTGTACAATTTTAGCAAGTTTGAGAGTCGCTATTTAGTAACGCCACCTTTATTCTTTATTCAGCCTGAGCTCTCTTGGGCAACTTTCTTGTGATTTCTTTAAGTAGTCTTCAGGAATAGTTCTCCAGGCTTCTTGAAGGACATTCAAAGCACTTCTCTGGATGCAAATGAAATATGAAGCTGTTGGCAATCAGATGCTTTCCACATGGAGTTGTATTGTGGAGGAAAAAATTGGGGGGGGATCAGATTTCACCATCACTCCATAAGACTTGTTGCCACTGATTTCAGTCCAGTTCTTGTGTAATTTGTCATTTTCATTAGAACATTTCTAATGAGGCTTCGGTGAGCAGATAATAGGTCACCTGAAGGCCCACATGGTTCTTTGCAAAGTTGCTATGTATGGACACAGTAGTGATTTATCCCTCGAGTTAGGTCAGGGGTGGCCAACTCCAGGCCTCGAGAGCTGGTGTCCTGCAGGTTTTAGATGTGTCCTTGATCCATCACAGCTGATTTAAATAGCTAAATTAGCTCCTCAACATGTCTTAAAGTTCTCCAGAGGCCTGGTAATGAACTAATCATTTGATTCAGGTGTGTTGACCCAGGGTGTTATCTAAAACCTGCAGGACACCGGCCCTTGAGGCCTGGAGTTGGCCACCCCTGAGTTAGGTGCTTATTTTATGCTCATTGGTCAGTGTTGAAAAAAACATTTCTCCTTTAATGTTCAAGTACAAGGACTGAAAATGAGTGAAAGAGCAACCAATGTCCAAAGAAAGTCTTTGAAAGAGTTTCAGAAAGCCTGGAGAACTATTGCTCAAGACCACTTCAAAAATGACTGGCTGGCTCCTTGGAAGAAATTTATAAAGGCATTAGTGGTGGCTCAAGACTTTTACACAGTACTGTATTTTTTTTTTTTTTTTTTAAATTAATATTGAGATGCAGAATTATTGTAGAGTAATTTCTTCTCTAATAACGATCTTCCTCACAGCATAATCAATGGATTTGCTTTACCATTGAAAGAAGAGCACAAGATATTCCTGCTGAAAGTCCTCCTGCCTTTGCACAAAGTCAAGTCCCTTAGTGTGTATCACCCACAGGTAGGAATTTTCTTATGTTTTGCTCTGCTATAAACAAAATGCTGCAACAAAGGTATTTCTTGAGCAAAGTCTTGCCACTTGGCAGACATGAAAGTAATGCCTCAAAGCAGTTATTTTGTCAGTGATTTTGAAGCATGTATCCAGTAATAAAAATTTGGAGTTAACCATCTGGTCCTTTTACCCCAAACGAATGTTTAAAAATGGTGTAAAAATACTTCAATGCAAAAACTGACATCTGTGCTCATGTGCCAATGCAGCAACATTTTTTGCATAATTAGAAAGTCTAGGACAGCTGCCATTTTTGATGTTACTTCATTATGTAGATTCTGTAGTTTTAGTGCCCCCTCTCTCCCAAAAATATTTATGATACTTCTGATTTTGTCACAATTAAAACGTATGCCGTTTCCTTTTTCTTTTCTTTTATTTCCCAGCTGGCCTACTGTGTGGTACAGTTCTTAGAGAAGGATAGCACCCTTACAGAACCGGTAAGATTTATTTATTTTGATATAGATTTTTCTGCCTTTTTTTTTTTTTTTTTTTTTTTTTTTTTCTTTTTACCTT
>VVHJ01063579.1:60281-73972 GCA_015107715.1 Tylochromis polylepis | reverse complement strand
GAAGACAACTAAAAAAAAAAAAAAATGCTTAAAAAAAAAAAAGAAGAAAAAAAGAAAAGGAAGAAAGAGACAAAACAAAATATGGCACCATTGTCTCAAGAACCAGTAGACACAAACATTTTTAAGGGGATTGCTGCCAAACTACCCTTAAAAAACAAAAGCCTAAGAGCTCTGTTCAGTCCTCAGCGTGTGGAGGAGTCAGTCAGATGGACATAGAGCTTTATGTGGACACGAAGCCACTCGACCAGAGGAACATCAGCACAAACCTTCAGTCACATCTTCCACGCACCTTCAAATGACTCATCTGAAGAAGACTTCACAGAAACCTGCTGCCTCCCACCCTCATTCTGTCCCCACAAAACCAGATCAGTGTGTGCCACACATCCCTCAGAGCGACACACGTTGCACCGCAGCTATACCGGAGAAAAGCATCGATAAAAGACAGAACCACATTGACTGTGCACATACAGAACACACTGCAGCAATGAACATATACACGACCCACCAAATGCACATTAACATAAACCCGGTCCAGTTATCCATCACATGTTACATTCAGGCTCCGAGAGGACAAAAACAAAACAAAACAAAACAAAAAAAAGATGCAATGGCAAAGTAAACAGCAGATTTCTCCCTTTTGCTCAAGTTTGGTCACAAGTGCCCTCCATTACATGACAGCTAGTAGTGCACAAAATAAGAATACAAAATTAGACTTTTAAATACTGTAGCAGCATTTCTTTTCTTTTAAAGTTGAAAGCCTCCAGTAGTACAGGTACAGGCTTTGGAGTCCCCGACACGTGGGAGGGTGAGCGATTGTCCTCTGAACTGCGACACGGTGTCTGTCAGGAGGGTGCAGGTGTTTGGTACTAAAAGGTGTGTGGACAGGTTGGAGATGTGTCTCAGGCGGGGGGGCACCACTAGAGGACCGAGCCGTGTGGAGGCAGCAGGACGCTGCAGCGCTCTGGCCTAAAAATGTCTTTGACCAACCCCCTCCTCCACCTGCTAGCATGCCTTAGCAATCCCATCACTTACAGTCTATACGTGCATCTCTGTTTTTAAAACCCAGCGTCCCAAACAGTAACAACTGCTCCTCATTCCCGCCCCTGCAGCCAAACTACAGCCGGTTGGCGGTTAAAACAGCGCACAGCTCATCAGTCCCATATGAGCGGGACAAAGCCGAGGCAACAATGCTTCAGAGGTTTCTCTCAGCTGGAGGCTGTAGCGATGGCCTTCTTAAGCTGCTGGCTACGGATCTCGCGGGTGCGGGACTCGAGGAGCAGGTCGTGGCAGGTGTTGCACACCAACACGGGGTCGTAAAGCTGCTGGTCTGGGATGGGAAGCTTCAGGTGACAACAGTCTTTACAGAACACATTACCACAGTTCCTGAAAATGAGAACACACAGAAACGTAACGTTATTAGCGGGCAAAATTATATTCGATGTGAAGGTTTCTGAGACACTTCAGATACCAAACGAATGAGATTTCAAAATAAAAGATCCTCAGGACCCAGAAAGGGCAAAAATGAAAAGGCAAAATTCATGTGCAGATTATGGATTGATGAGCAGCACAAACAGCTTTATGCTTCTTCCTGAAGCAGGTCTTTTCACACACCTTAGTGAAACACTGCAACGGAAACACAATTCACTGTTTACATACATTATAAATAAGCTGATTCTATTTATTACATGTTGGGAAACTTGCTGTGTCTAAGTTACATAAAAAATGGATCTAACAGTTACACACAGGCACTGCTCAGAGTGCTGCTCTGACTGTGAATATGAATTTTTTTCCTCCGCCTAAAATGTCTCAGTGGAGCATATAATTAATTCCCCAGTGAGTCAAGAGCCTTTGATGCTGAAACCAAAGCTTGGAAAATACACAGCAAACTGTCTTTTAAAGGCAGGCTGCTGCTTTGGCAGAGTCACTGTGCAACTGAAGAGTGAAGAGAAAAACGGGTATACAAAATATACAACCACAGCCAGCTTTTAAAAGGAAACACTCACATCTCTTAGACAAGTGCTAACCGTGAAGCAGATTCCGCTTCAAATGCAAAAAAATATTAAGGCCTAAATGTTAAAAAGAATTTGGAAAATGTACTTATTCTTCTTGTTCAGAGTGAGACCATAAGACTAATCTTGTACTTTATATGAACCAGCAGCTGGTCAGATTAGCTTAGCACAAAGACTGAAAACTGGCTGAACAGCTTGTCTGGTTTTAGTCAAAAAGCAACCAAATTTGCCTTCAAAACTGAGCCAGAATAAAAGGAACAGCTGAGCACATAATTGTCCAGTAACACAGCAACATGATGCTTTCACACTTCCAACAGCTAGCAAAGTTAGCATTAGTTAACCTAAGCTAACAGGCTCATGGATCATACTCTAAGCAAATACGTAAACACAAATATTTCCCCACTAATATTACTCTATTCTAATCTTGGCATTTGTCTATTTTTTCCTCCAAATTTGAGCACATGTTGGAAAAATTAACAACAAAAAAGAAACACAATGAAGTCTCTACCTGCAGTGGTGACGTCTCTTGGCTATCCAGAACTCACAGTCACAGTTGAAACAATGGGAGGCCATGTGGTCGGGCACCCACCTTGTAACCTACACACAGAGACGGTTATCGGAAAAGTGTGTGACATAGCTTTGCTTCTGGACACGCAAGTGAGAAGTGAGTGGGAAGAAGGAAGGAAGAGTGAAGACAGAAGCTCTGTAGGACGCTCACCTCAGTGTCCCTGGGCTCCACTCGATCCCAGCTGCCTTCGGACAGACGGTCCTCGCTGTGGGTGGACAGAGAATCCTCCTCGTTGCTGTTGTCTGACTCACGCAGACATGTCTAAGGAGAGAACAGGATGAGATGGGTGGATACGAATAAGAACACTTCTGAAAATAATTGAAAGTAAATACTCTGAAGACAAAAGAAATGCTTTTAGCTCTTTCAGTAAAGTCTGTGCTTAAAAAGTTACTCACAATGTCATCCTCGTACTCGACGTCTGGCTCCAAGGGAGGGGTGCCATACTGTTGACTCTCGAGCCTCATCTGCAGCTGTCGCACCTGCTGTCGCAGCACCTCAACCTCCTGCTTGTAACCCGCCTCGATCTGTCGCAGTCTCTGCTGCACAGCATCCATCGGCACCGGCAGCCCGTCGTCATCCAGGTAAGCCGGGGCCTGGGGAGGTGGTGGTGAGCTGGAAGCTGAGGGTGAGGAATAAGAGACTGGCAGGAGCTGATGGGCTGCCAGTGAGTAGCTGGTGAGGGCAGCGGGCCCACACAGTCCAGTGTAGCCTGCACTCCTGGCAGCTGAAGGCCATCCAGTCTGCAGCGCACTGCTCGGACAACAGAGAGCCTCCCTGCGGCAGCACTGCGAGCCACTGGCAAAGGCAAAGCCCTGGGCACGGAGGAGTTTACTGGCAAGCCGGCGGCTCTGGTGGATGTTGGGGTGCTGGGCCCGGCTAGCACCAGAGGCAGACTGGACCAGACCCTGGACACTCTCCCAGTGGGAGCTGAGCAGGCACAGGTCCGAGAGCTGGCTCTGGGAGATCAGAGGGCGAGCAGTTACCTGGATGCAGTCTACAGGAGCTGCCGCCAACACACGCTCTCTTCCACTCACCCCATTTGTCCTTGTGTCCTCCTTCTCCTTCTGGGGTTGAGCTTGTGGCCGAAACTCAGGCTGCTCCTCATAATTCAGAGTATTCTGGGTAAATTCTTGGGTCACTGCGGAGGGCGAGTTGGGGGGGTGATCATCCTCACCTGTAAGAGTCTCAGTGGAGTCCCCCATGGGAATGAGTGGTGGTGTTAGCTGCTTTACAGCCAGCAGGCTCTTTGACTGACTATCAGTTTGTCCTTGAAGTACGGAGGTTGGTGTGTTGGCTGCAGGTTGAGTGCTTTTGCAGGGCAGAGGTAAGCAGGGGTCTGATTTATGAGTGGGTGATGGTATACTCTCAGCAGTCCTACAGGGGCTCTCATCCTCCAGTGGAGCTTGTTGGAGTGGAGTATCTGTGATTTGATGCAAAGCTTGCATGAGGGCAGGAGTGGAAAAGGCAGTGTGAGCAAGTGTGAGGTCCTCACTGAGGGGGACAGGGGAGAGGGGCAGGGAAGGCAGGGGCTGCGTAGTAAAACAGGGTCCATCCACAGTCTCTTCAGCACCCACTACACCTGGGACAGCTTCTGGAGTCAGATGCACAGATTGTCCCTCTCCACTGTCCACCGCAGTGTCAGGTATGAGCTCGTTGGAGCCTTCTGCAGCGGGTTCTTCCACAGCAGGTGAGGGCTCCAGTGCAGAGCGACCCTCCTGGCAGTGCTTGTTGAGATTGGGGTCGCTGGATGTTCGTGTCAGGGGCATCCCATTCTCAAAAGCTGACAGCAGGTCATCCATAGAGCGGGTCTTAGGAAGTCTGTAAATCACCAGTACATACAGATCTTATTTTGAACTCTAGAGGGCAGTCTAACTGTTTGCCATAACATCACTAGTCAGACTGCAGCAATAGTATACAGAGCTCAGACAAACAGACCTGTCCAGGGAACGGGAGGTGAGCTCGTCTCCTGTGATGGAGGGCGGGAGGTAGAGATCCACAGAATCATCCACAGCAGTGCAGGGGGAGGAGGTGGGCAGGTAGACAGCTGTCCACAACTGTAGTGCCCGAGTATGGCAGACTGGCTGCAGCACCTGGCAGACAAATGCACCGTGAGGATAAGTACGTAGTAATGGCGTCTGAGATCAAAACTCTTTGAACGTACATTAGAAAGAATGGCAGGGAAAGTAGGATACATTTAATCTTTAATCATACTGAAGTTCAAGATCAGAGTCACATTATCCATTAATCAAACCACTTATTCTGCTCAGCACATTAACTAAGACTGAAGATTATGATCATTACTATGATCATCTGTTTCCTTCAGCAAGTCACCTCACTGCACACTCACTGAAAAGCACAGTGGCTAACAGCAGGAAGCAACTTCCAGCTGTAACTGTATTAAACTACAAAAGCTGTGAAAACTGGCAGGTACCATGTCATGAGAGGGGATGTAGAGGAAGTTCTGGAAGTTCTTATTTGCTGTGCGAAGCAGAGACCACACAGAGCAGGTGCGTTTGTAGATGTTCTTCGCCTCCCTTTCACGAGCGTTGTTGCACAGAAACGTGCCGTAAAGACACGAGTATGTGTGCTGCACCAACTTGACCTGGACGTGTGAAGAAGACGCATCGAGTCAGGCCTTTAATTACAGCACTGATTTACTTTAACTCTCACTGTCGGTGTGTGTAAGACAGCTGACTGATGTGAAACATTACCATGTGACACAAGACTTTATTCATTAGGCCAAATGTATGGTTTCATGTAATCCTGGGAAAAAAATGTCACTTTTTAAAGTTTATTGGTGCAAACGGTTTCTAGAACATGTAGAGATTAATGAGTAAGACAGACTAGTATACAGTGCTGTCCAACCACCCACCAGAAAGGCCTCGTTGAACTCAAACAGGCAGGGGAACTGTTTGAGCAGCTGGTGAACACAGTCCAGCCACTGCAGGAAGACGGGACACTGCTCGCTCACATCGTCTGAGTTCTCCTGGTGGCCACAGCGGTCCCCAAACTTATGGCCAAAGTCCAGCCACTCAGTCTCTACGAGCACCTGGAAACCCTGTGGATAGCACAGTAGTCAGTACCAAAAGCAATGAGAGAATCCAGAAAAATATGTGCTTACCATATTTATGAGAATATGCCTGCATGTCATCTAAAAATCAAATAAATTAAATTAATACTGGACTGTGCAGACGCTCACCTCTAATGTCCTGTAGTAGGGGTCCAGCAGGACCTTGGCGAGGGCTACAATCTGAGGCGTGCGGTCCCACCCGTCTGAGCAGTGTACCAGGACAGGACGACCGTCCCGCTCCACTGCTGAACATACCAGAGTGGCAGCCTTCAGCATGACTGACAGGTGCTGCAGCCAACGGGTGCTCTCCAGTGCTGAAAGCCAGCTGGAAACACGAGAGGGGGATGATTAGACAACAACTAACCTATATGGAATATGTCATAACTGAGGTAACCTGAAGACTGGATACAGCATGGATATATCAGCTTGGGTTATTTGGGTTAACTATGACAGAGCAGGGAGGCACTCTCTGGAGGCCTCTCTGCTTCACTGCACACATTCAATGTAAAACACACACAGCTGATGCACTGAAAACACATGTAAACACGGGAACAAACGGATAGCCATAAAACACATGTGCTGTTGGTTGACATGTACAAACAGACAGCTGGCAAGCCCAGCAGGAACAGGACCGTGTTCCCGTCTCTGTGTGGCGTTGCCTTATTGTGTGGTGAACCCACTAAAACAGAGAAGGCGGAGGGAGGTGCAAACGAGGGTAGAGCCACTCAGAGAGAAAGGTCACATAGATCGACTTACTTTCCTGGATCCGGGATTTGACTGCAGACAGCCCTGAGAGCCTGGAAACTGTTCCGGATAGCATGGATGTTGGCCATTCCCATGAACATGACCTCACAGCTGGGGTAGTACTCTGAATACAAACAAACAACTCGGGTGAAGGTCGTAAGATATCAACAAGCAACAATTTGTTTTCAGGGCAACACTCATAGTTTTTAGGATCTAGATCTTCATATGTATGCCTGCGCCATCTAACAGTGACTGTGTGTAGCCACTGGTAGCAATAACCTTTTCCATTTAGTCAAACTGGACTGCACAAAATGTATCAGCAAGTCTCTGCAGAGAGAGGGGATCGTTTCCAGAATGGAAAAGCAGCACTTTGTTAAACAGATGTGTGATCAAAAGCTACACACAGCACATTTTAAACTTCCTCTGTGTGAAATCATCTAACAGCATATGAGCACTGACAAGAATTAAAATGTGTGCAGAAGCTACAGATCACAACCAATATGCTCTACAATGCCACCATAGCAGAGCCTATCTGAAAGCAATTAGTTTTAAATATTCAAGCTGATCAAGGTAAAAGTTGAATTGTGATATATTTACCCATATATTTGTCCAGCTGACATTAGTATTATTTCTGATTATTAAATAAGTGATTAAAAAAATAATTAAGCTCCACAGAGCTGAGAGGAATTGTAAAGTTGGATATTAAAATTGTTGTGGGTCACCGTGAGCAGACAATTTTAGAAATTTTAGAGTACTGAGTAAAAACACTGTTTTACTTCTCACTGAGTTTCCTCTGTCTACTTGGCTCAGAATCAGAAGCCAAATGATAAGCACACACTCCAGATAAGGTTCGCAGATGACAACATTTCTAATTTAATTTGACTTTTTGAAGACTGTGCAAAAAATTTTTTTTATGCCAACCTTCACATTCGCAGCCTCCACCCTTGGCTCGGTTAGCCACTGCAGCGGTGTATGAGCGAGCATCCAGAATCAGCAGCTTCTGTGTCACAGTGTTGTCGTTGCAGTTGGAGCCGCCCGTCAGAGATGAGTCTGGGGAGAGAGAAGATTTTGATCATTATGAGTGGACGGTGTAATGCGAATTGACCTGCCAGGGAGAGGAAGAAAGAGAAAGTGTGAAAGGAGGAGGACAGTGTCAGAAGTGTAGGGAACATGATTAAGAGAAACTGACTCTATTTGTAACCTACTAAAAATCAATATCTCCTCCTGATGACAACCACTGTGTTACCGCTGGTAACAGTCACAAGTCAAGAAGCCTCCTTTCCACAGCTTCTGCAGAGAAAGACGACTGGTACTGAAATACTTCTCTCTGCACCCTTCTCTAATTGTGTTAGAGGCTCTTTTAGCACTTTCTGTAATATGACATATCTGTGTGTTTGTTGTAAGTTAATATGGAGGGGAAAAAAAGGAAAGCAAAACCAAGTCTGAAAAAGATACAAAGACTTGGTTTTCTGTACTGTTAAAGCTGTGCTGACAGCTGTCCTACTTTCTGTAACCCACAATGATTACAATGCAGCAACACTGATGGATAATGCATGTACTTTCTGTTAAAAAGGAGGACATTAGCAGTGGAAAAAACAACAAAAAAAAAACCAAAAACACATTCCCAGCCTTGTGAATGCCTGCAAAGCTCTGAAAACACCGGAGTCCTGGCTATTAGTGGCCGTTTACAACCTGGAAATTCACTGATCGCCTCTCAAAGGTCAAAGTGCTGATCAAAAAGAAGCAAATTAAATTTATGGTGTGCACGATAAAAGCGATTCATGTTAATCAACTACGTTTATACTTTAAATTGGTGATGATGTATTTGCAGGTGTCATTGAAAATGCAGTTATATTACACTTTATTATCTGTAGTCTTGGAAGTAAGGACTGATAATTAAACAAATAAATAAATGCATCTCTTTCCCTCTGGTCAAAGTTTGTGAAAGAATTCTAGAGTTAGAGAGTGTTTGGCCATGTTTGCACAGCGTGATCTGCTGTTACGTGTCTGGATGACTGCAGAGAGAGACAGTCTGTTTCAGACACTCTCACTACTGGAAACACTCTGTTTGGTATAGGTGTGTGGGCTGCCTGAGTAGACTGCAAGAGGCAAGATATATGATGCGATCACTAGCTGTGACTTTAAGAAAATGGGTGAATTTGGACCTTGGATGGTTTAATTTGACAAGCAGGGTCATCATGTAATGCACAGATGTGAAAATGGATGAGGAGTGCAAGTATGGACATGCAAAGAAAATCAAACAGCAAGATTACCAAAATCACTATCAGAAGAGTCGGGAGCTTCCCCGCGTTGTCGGGTTGTTTGTGCACCCTTGGCTCCGCTGTCCATCTGACAGGCCTTAGCGATGGACGTTACTAGATACTCATCATCTGTGTTCCTCCAGCCCCACCAGCTAATCTCAGGCTGGCTGCAACGGGCGATCACTGCCCCATTCTTCTGGTGCCTGGAAATAAAGGTTACAGAGTTAATTAAGCTAAAATGATGGATTTTCTTCAGCTTGCACTAATATAAGCTGGAGAAAACGTGCACACAAAGTTACCTGTAGACCACCACTGGGATCCTCTTCCAGGATCTGAAAGAAGCCACACTCTCCAGCTCCTTGTCAGTGATCCAGATTGGAATCAGAAGCTTCTGTGGGTAGCTGGAGCACAGCCTACAGGATGAACGGGAGGATAAAGGTTCTAAAGGAAGTTTTAAAACTGGTTTATAATGCTGCATTATCTTTGATGAGGAAAACCAAGATGAAACGCTGCTGCAAAAGCACACTCTCTAAAATGTTCTGGTTATCAGGGTCACTGCAGCATCAATATCTCAGCTGGACCAGAGAACAAATCAGAAACTTCCATCTGGCTCTGCTTTCTCCTCTTTCTCCCCCATGATACTTTCTTTCAAATTCTATTCACTGGCTCAGAGTCTAATGGCAGGAGGGAGAGAGACTCTGTGTGTGTGTGTGTGTGTGTGTGTGTGTGTAAAATACTGTGCTGAGTCATGGGCCTCAGCAGGCTGTGGCTTGTTTAATTAGCCAGTTGTCCTACGTGTGTGTCTGTCTCAGTGGGATGTGTTCTCCTGGGCCCTCCAAACAGACTGACCTTTTTTTGTTGCGTTTATTTACCCAGATGGCAAAGGAGACACTAATGTACAGGTGCACACACTCATACACCCATTCAGTATACTGTTTCTACTTGAGTGACTGCCTTAATACATTTCTATTTTATCTTAGGCTAAACTACCCAACCTGAGAGACAGGAAAAAGGAAAACACACACACACTTTTCTTGTTTAAAGTGTACCTATTGGACAACCATTAATCAATTAAGATTTCTAGTCACAGTGGATGATGATGAAAATATCAAAGACACATATCTAAAAGATGTGGACTCCAGAAAGGAGAGTGAACTTCAACTGAATTTGCTTCTAAGTGTTGCCTTTCACTTTGAGGTACCCTCTTCCTCCCTCCCGTTCCTGGTGCCCCTCTCATTCTGAAAGACCTCGGATCTTATCAAACTTCGGCTGCTGTCTTCAATCAGCAAGGGAAAAACCTTTCAGTTTTGAATTTACCTTGATAAATACTCATCAAAAAGTAACTGATTCTAAAATTCAACACTTATATTGCCAACCAGAGTTCCCACTCTGGCAGAGCTCTCAGAAAGCTCACAGAAACACTGCCATTCACCATGACACTATTCTATACTCCTAACACTACATGCAGTCATCTGGATATACCTGCTGTGCTTTTCATGGTCAAGCATTAGTGACATACTTGTAGTTGCAGTTGATGTCAGACACTCTCCAGATGTTTTGAGTATCGAAGCCCATCCTCTTTACCTCCATTTCCATTCTCTGACGTACATGATCACCTACAGACAGACACAGAACATGGAGCGAGGGTATAAATGAAAAATGCCCTCTCAAACATTTACTTGTTCTAAACCTGTGAACGAATGTGTGTGAACCTGGGCGGCAGAGATGAAGGTGCTGATCTTCATCATCAGCGCTGCCTCCTAGACACCACGCGTGATAGGCCAGGGCGAACAGGTCCTCCAGCCGCGATGGGTGTGCTATGGCCCGATTCAGACGTTTGACCCACTCCTGGCACTGCTTGAACGTTGCAAAGTGGCATCTGTGGTGATTAGAAAGATTAGTGAGATCCAACAAACCCTTCATGCACTGGGAACTAGGAGAAAAATCCCAACAATAAATCAGCTGCTCTGTGATTTCCCAGCCTTTAAACCCAAGTAGTAATGTGGTTGCTTAATGATGAGGAACCAACATCCTGCTGGGCACATCTGCTACCGAGTATGTGACGGTTCCACTGGCTTTAAACTTTACAGATGAGAATTTACCAACACCCTTTATTACCTTTGAAACCTTAGTTTCAAAGAAGTATTATCTACATATTATTATACAGTTCCTATCTAATGTGGGCAAATGACGGTGCGTCACAAGATGTGACTGAAATCATGAATGACTACAAGTACAGTTCAGTTCTGCAAAAACACACAATTTGACTGTTTCTCCATGTCAATGTGTGTCAAAGTCATTTTACATTATTGCTTAATTTGATCTCAAGTAAGTCAAATTGAACTCCAAATTCAGTCAGTCTGCTGTTATATGTACAATTTACAGTGGATCTTTGAAAAAAACACAAGAGCTTCTCGTTTATTAGTACCTTGGAAGTAAACTAAAAAGTATCACACTTGATTGTAACAACTAGATCCTGAAATATTTTAGACTTAATGCTGGTAACAGCAGTGGATTTGACTGGTAAAAATATTTATTAATAAAGACTTTTTAAAGCCATCTAGTTACCACAATGGACCCTTTGACAGACCCGTTCTGCTCTGCTGGCCATACATTTGGCATCTCTGCTTAAATGCATTGGTAATGATGACGTTTATATAGGCTGGGATAGCCCTGTTAAACTATGCGGACATAAACACATTCTCCACAATCACATAATGCAACTGAATGATGTTAAGATAATTTATTATTACACCAAGTATTGTAACAGCTGTTTAATATGTGTAAATATCAACACTAGTAGGTAATTGGTAATGGGTAATATGAACAGTTTCCTAAATGAACCATACTAATACGAATTCAAATGTGTATCAGAGTACTGTGCTGTATTTACTCTGATTACCACCAACATTGTGCGTGTAAGAGTGAGGGGCTCGTCATACCTGACAACTTTAGAGTCTTTGCAGATGATGTGCAACTGGAACATATCTCTGCTCTCTACACTTTCTATCAGCCTGAGAGGCACCTGCAGAGGGGGACAGAGAGCATGTGCAATTAGCCTGATGGCCCACTGTCTGAGCAGACAGCACACTGGCAGAGAAATTACCACCCTCTGGTCTAGTACAGACTGTATCCAGGTTAGACACACTAAGTAAACCTTTAACCTGACTGCAGAGGAACAAAAGGCCTCACTGGTGTTCCAGCTTTGTCTCTAGAACTGTTATGATACCAAGTGACAGCTACAAACCTGTTGTCTCTTATGCTTTTCAAGCAGTTAAGTGGTACTGTAGATTATGATGTTAATGAGACCCCCGCCAAGGTTTTTAAAAAAAAAAAAAAATCCCTTTTGGACAACCCTTTGAGCATAAGGACTATGTGCACCTTTTATAAATAATGGCCAGTTTAATTCATGAGAGAGCGTGCTTGTGGACCAGTCATTGCACAGAATGATTAATCTATCTATCTATCACTCTGCTGAATGTAAATTACAGTTTGGCCTCAGTGCATCCCAATCATGTAAAGTGAAGAGGAGCTTAATGACAGCTGTCTAGACTATGACAGAGGGTGGTGTTTTATCATATGGTACTCACAGATATGTCAATGTCCACACCTGGGTAGGTCTAAAACACAGTGACACCATGGAGCACAGACAAGGAGAGAAGGAGGGAGGGAAGACATAAGACAGGAGGAAATGGAAAAAACAAAACAAAAAACTATTAAACCCAAAAAGGAGGCATTGGGAAATGAAGAGTTAAAAGGAAAGTAAACACCAAAGAGGCTGCGAGATGAAAAGACAACCAAGTGGATCACGCTGTGCACAATTTGCGGCACATGGCCAAGTCAAATGGAAATCATGGAGAGAAAGACAAACACAGGCAGGAGCAAAGGGCAAGAAAACAGCATAAAAGTAAGAGGCTGTAAAGAGTTGTGAAGGGGAGGTGTGGGTGAAAGGTTGTTGTTTGTTGGCATTCATGCAGTTCATGTGTGCTTCTGGGGTCAAGGCAGGAGTCTAAGTAGGAAATCAGTTTGATAAGGACTGTTAGTCAGTGACGTTTGAACGCAGTGTGGTAATCTCACTCTCCTCTGCTAAAGTTAAGGTGAGGACGTGCCTTGGTGATTGGACCTCGCCTCCTCCTTCGTTTTAAAACTGTCATCTTTTCCAGAAGCTGAATCCTTCTGGAAAAGATGACATGGATTTGGGAAGGAGGAGGATTTTCATTGCCAGTGAATGCAAACAACCAGCCTGTTTGTTTTTGAGCAAGGCCTGACGTCAGCAGGAGCGAGCTGGTGGACAGCGCTGCCAGCCTGGAGCCTGGATGTCACATTAAACCTTTGCGGTTTCAGGATTAGAGGGCCTAGTGCTCCTGTGATTTAACCTTGGTACAAACGACTACATGCCAAGTGAGCTAAAAGTGCTTTACAGGTACCCCATTGAAAGTTTATTTGCCTTGTTACCACAGTTATTTCTTAATAAAAACTTATATGGCAAAAGGGAAAAAAGTCTAATTGCATCCAAACTAAACATCCTTCCCTCTGCTCTGCTGGTGGCATGGGGATGTGGCAGAAGTGACCGTTCTGTGGTTCTTCGTTAGGTTTGTTGTTTGAGACATGCACTCACATTGATGACCGAGTCCTTGAACTTGATGTGAAGTCTGTAGTTAGAAATGGCAATGATGGCTTCATCAGCATGACCAAGATATTCCACACCTTCCCCCTGAAGAACTGGGAACGGCACCTGCAAAGACCCAAAAACAATGGAACTGTTTAAGTCTCCTATGCATGAAACATAACACCAGCACATATTTGCCAGCTTTATTGAATCCACTGGAAGTCTAATCCTGACAGAACAACGTTAACGCCGTGTCCTCAGTTTTGGTCCATCTCATTCTAAATGTTGATTGTGAGAATGTCATTTTTGGACAATGATAAATTAAATTAAACTTTGACCGACAAGTCAGACCATTAATGTCTGTGTACTACTGTGGATTTTTTAGATGGTCACCACAAGGAAAAAAAAAAAAAAAAAAAGAAATATGGGA
>VVHJ01063579.1:29581-58862 GCA_015107715.1 Tylochromis polylepis | reverse complement strand
TACCAAAAAACTTTTTTTTTAAAAAAAAAAAAAAAAAAAAAAAGCCCTGATATTTATTACTGCACCTGCTGCTCATCTGCAACTGAAAATTTGCACGAGTCCAGACAGGAAGCATGACGAGGGAAAAAAAAGAAAAAAAGAGTGTAGCTTAAACTGGGAAATGGAGCACAGAGTACTCTGTGCTCAGACATCAGCAGAGCCAAATATAGGCAGGGGCAGCCCCCTCCTTCTCGGCACAATAGAGCGGGACTTTGAAATATTTTGGGGATTTAAGTATTCCACTTTTTCGACTGCAGCTCAAGCAAATTGAAAGTGACGGGAGGACAAACGGCGCTGACACCTAGGCTAAGCTTAAAACTATGGAGCTACTGACTGAGGAAAAGGACTGAGGATACTGTTTTACAATATATAAAAGGAAAACGCCGCAAAAGCAAAGGAAAGGTATACAAGTTCATTAAATACTGGCTCAGTGGGAGCAGAAATAAAAGAGTGCAGGCAGAGAGTGTACACATTTCTCTGCTGTGGAAAAGACCTGAAGCGTCCTGCTGAGAGTGCCATAGTTAACATGGTGTACAGACTGCGAGCTGCATTAAACAAGCTGCACTCCAAAAGTAGGTGCATGAGTCACTGGCAGCCAGCAAGTGCAGCAGAAGATACTGTGTCACGTTTCCTCTATGAAGCCTTCAGCAGCAGAAATATGACAAGCGAGAGAGAGAGAGAGAGAGAGAGAGGGGGAGGAGAAAGCCCCATTTAAAGGGGGAAAAAAAAAGAAAACACTGACTTGTGAGTCGTGACTTCCGGTTTAAGCAGCCTGCCTGTTAGGACATGCACGTGAGCACGCAACTGAAAGCATGCACCACGACTTGCACGCACGCAGGAGGGAAGGCAGTAGGGTAAAAAATATGGTGGGGTGGGGAAATGCCTGCAATTTGTCTGCAGTAAGAGACATCAGCTGTCAGTGAAACCATCATGGGAGAGCCTACACATGAACAAAAAGTCACACAAAAGCACAGAGACAATGTGTGACTGCATGTGTGAATGCAGGCGGAGGGGAAGCAACGTGTAAGAGTGCAGAAACAGAACAATTCTGCCATAAGAATTAAGCAGATTAAAACACACTCTCATAAACTTTGGTGGCGGACCATGATACAGATACAAAAGACCTTTGACACACAAAGCCCTTTAAAGCATAGCACTTTAATAATAAAACATTTGAACAGGTTGATACTCCCTGCAGTTCACTAGAAACCAAGAGGAAATATGCTTCAATTGAAAGCCACAAAAAAGAAACAACAGATAGTGACCCCAGGCTTGGCCAGCCCCTCCTCCCCTCCACCTTCCCTTTGTCCGGTGCTCCAGACACATGATGCTAAGCTCCATTAACCAGCAGACAGCCACAGAGCGCCAGCTTAACACCAAAGGGTCAAGCGCAAGTTAGCCATTGCAGCTCTGCTACTTGTATCCTCACATGGAACAGACTTTGAAATCCTTCTCACTTAACTGACCTAAATGTTTCTGAAGCTTTTTATCCTCTGCAGCGGCTTCTATTTTATTTATGTATTTTTTTTTTTTGGTGGAACAGCTTGGGGTAGTTTATTCTGCTATATGCCTCACATAAACAAAAACCTCAAATTTCGTCTGTATTTAGAAGTTGATCTTCAACAGGATAACTGCATAGATGTCTAAGTTTTAATGTTAATAATATGAACATTTACATTTATATTCATAAAATAAATTCTCCTTTACAGCGACTGCACTTAAAGAAAGGCCTGAGCCACACTTCAGTCCTTTCATAATGTACATGCAAAACAACTTCCTGCTTTCCTTATTAAAGTTTTGCATAAAAATATCCCCCATCTTTACATGCTGGCCTAATTCAGAAACAGTTTTCTAAAAGTTTGCCGAAGAGAATTTGTTTTCTTATTAGAAGTATGATACTTTATCCGTATAGAATGTGGACAATGGCTGCATTCAAATGCAAATACTTGTTATTCAAATTACTATTTAATTTTGTCAGTGTTTAGCACAGGAAAAAGTTGAGCTACATAATGACAGTGAAAAAAACAAAACAATTCCTCTGGGTCCCCATCACCATCACTTCTCCCACGTCTGACCTCAAGCCTGTCAGGCTGAGACTTGTGCAGTAATATCTTGGTAATCATGAGATGGCATGCTATGCACTACCAGGTGTCAGGGTGAGGGTGTTTCAGAGAACGTTGATTTTATTAGCCACCAAGATTTAACATAACGTCATAACCTAGAAGTGCCACACTTGTTCCTGGTTTTCTAATATGAAGTCACGTTGCTGGGTGTGAGAGCAGATGGGACTGTGCTCTAGAAGTGGTTGTCACCTCACCTGAAGGCTTTCATCCTCCTTCACCAGCTCCTTCTGGGGGAACAAATCCTTGGCCTTGATGTACTCCAGACTGGGAGGCCCCTCTTCACCCTGTCAGACACAAACACAATGCAGCGATAGAAAGATAAATACTTCCGTCATGATTAACGTCAACATGTCGATGTGAGACTACGTATGAAAAACTGAAGCAACACACAAAGTCCATGCAGTTTGTTGATGGCATTACTGAAGCATGTGAAGAGACACGGAACAATCAATACAACCAAAGCCAGGGTTAATATTCTGCTTTTATCCAGGTCAGTAGGCTCTCTGGTAGTTCATTGGTTCATACGTGCCAGGTAGAGTTTCATAATCTCCTGCAGCCAACTCAGACATCACGTAGGAGATTAAAAATTTACTATGAGGGCCCTAAAAATTGTACATTTGAAGGGAAAAGAAAAAAGTAGCACATGACCTTGTGTTAGGTCAATGTGCCAAACCATTTAAAATGTTTATTACTTATTTATGACTGACAGTTTTCCTGACTGATGAATACTAATGCTGAAAGAGAAATGCAACTTTTGATGTTTGCAGTGTGTTTGCTTTGGCACTGCAGTGCAGGTGGTTACTGCAAAGGTATTAGGTACCCAGTGCTGCCTATCACAGACCAGTACACTATGTGACTGGGTGTAGTGCAAACAAAGATACTGTGATTAACTTGAGGATTTCACACACTTTTTTTTTTTTTTTTTTTTTTTTTTTTTTTTTTTGTTTTTTTTTTTTTTTTATTTTTTTTTTTTTTTTTTTTTTTTTAATTTTTAAAAAAAAAAAAAAAAAAAAGTAAATTACATAAACCTGTATTTCCAATCTACCATCTTGGTCCCGGACAGACTAAAAAAAGGAATTTACTGATTTTCACATTTAGTTGTAAGTAATATGGCCTTTACCTTAGCTTGAGCAATGGATCCACCCTCAGTATGTGATGGAAAAGGATATTGAGGAACTCCTCAGGATCTGCAATGCAAAATTTACTAAAATGAGTTTTGAGGCAATATTTCTGCACAAATGTCACCATAAACTGTTCAAACTATGAATGAACATATATAGTATATTAATGTTTTGGTATGTAGGAGTGTTCTTTTTTTATAGCATTTATTTTGAAATTAGTCACTTAAAATCTATATCCTTAACCAGACGCAAAGCAATACTAGTAGAATACTAGTAATTGAGACAACGTCCAATATCAATTTCCAAACCCATGACAATGAGCACAAGAAAAAAAAGAAAAAAAAGAAATACAAAGACTCATACCTTTTTCTTCAGAGGTAAATCCAGAAGCAGCTTCTACTTTCTCCAAGATCCTTCTTAGCTTCATAACTTTAGTTGCACAAACATACCCATGTCTGGAAAACAAAGTGGTCATACAGTTCAGTAAATACAACTATAGTTTAGCTTTTCAGAAGCAGTTTGCATCACATCTAAATTCAGGTTTTGATGAACGGAATAAAAAAAAAAAAATTCTCTAAAGTATTCTTTTGTTTAAATGTATGAGCTCTTATTTAAAATTGTTCAGCACTGTTGCAACACAGACTTACAATTACTGCAAGAGTTAAATACATGGATCTGAGTGTCTGTCAAGACTTACATGCGAAGAGGGTTGACTATCTCTGTACGCAGCAGCTCTTGAGTCTCTCTGTAATATTCTACGTCAGTCTTTGATCGTGGCCTCAGCAGAACCGTGTCCAGTACAGAACTGAAGGAAAACAAACTGCAGAGGAAAGCATGCACCAAAGGAATTAAAAAAATTTTTTAAAAAATAATCTGCCTGTTAGCTAATTGCCATACAATGGTTTTCTTTGTTTACCAAAAACCAGATGACCCAAAAGTATCACAGTTGGAAATATGGCTAGCTTGATGACTGTTTATCCGCAAACAAGAAGACATTTTCTGATGGTAGAGTTAAGATGTTCATATGTTGTTTCATTTAAAATTTAATCTAAACCTGGAACAAAAAGAAAATGAAAAAAAAACAAAACAGAACAAATAATTCACTAAAAGCCACTGGTCAAATATCCGTTTTAAACATTTGTATTAGCTCAGAATTTCACAACTGGTGCATCCCTAGTTGTAAAACTTCATATGATGAATATAACACAATTTGTTCAGTTGCATTAGTGTCTGTTTTGCTCATTAAGTATCACATGGGATTGTGAGAGATGGCAATGACATCTTGAAGGGCTTCACTGTACAAAGCCCTCTGACTGAATTTCCTAACTACAAAAATAGTCCAAGCACAATTACAGGGATTTCTACTATTTTGGATTGACTGCTTCACCTAAAATGACTGTTGACAGAAACTGCTATACGACTATCGCCCAGTCAGCTCACAGCTGGAGCTCATCCTGGTCAAAGCTTTAAAATAAAAAATCTATTAAGTTACTGCCTTAAGGCAAGGACTGACGAGGCTCTGTGTAGTCAATAACTAAAGTGCACATAGGGCAATAAAACAAATTTCATATATTGTAGATGAAAAAGTATTTACCCTTACACCTATAGAGTACTGACCAGAAGAGGGTTGAATCCAGGTAGCAGGAGTTGTAGTGACCCTGAATGCCTTTCTTCTTTCCCACCATGACATCCAGACCATCATTTTCTGTGCGCGGAGGTGTGTTCTCATGTACCACCTCACTCAGGTAACCCCCAAATGCTGCAAAAAATACACATAGTACAAGTGTAAGCACAAAATTTGTGAGACCATTAGTTAAACTGATCATTTTAATTAGAGATATACCTCCGAATGACTCACCAATGGAGTTGCAGCGCTCAATGGGGTTGGAGGAATGGTGAAGGGACGGGAAGCGGGAATCAGGCCGGCAGCACTTCAGCTTCACAAACAGAGCTTTTTTAGGGGGACAAGTGAAATAACGTGTGCCTTTGAATGTGCCATCAGTGCAACCAGGGCACTCTTCTTCCTGGAAGTACAAGGTCATGTGATTAAATTGTTGCAAGGTACTACAAACATGTATTCTAAAAAAGTAAAATTTTCTTCAACTCCAAATGTCTAGGTACCAAGGACCGCCTGATTGTGTACTTCTTGACAATAATGTGGCTGTTCAGTATCTGATATACTGAATTTTATATACCTAATAGACTATATAGAGAAATGATAATACAAGCACTTAGTACAAGTACTTAGACCATCACTTCTTTGATTACAATAAACCTTGGTACACTTTAAAGAAAGCCAAGCACATACATTTGTAACTATATGTTACACAACTGAATCAAGCATAATATTTATTCCCGTATGTCCAATAATGTTCTATCCTGCTCTGATGAAAAAAACATTTAGAAGTCAGTTAGTATGTGTTAACCATATGCATACTGACTGTCTACTAAAATATTATTTACCAAGGCAGTGTTTGTTCAAACTGCTTGCAATGATAGCACCACATATTTACTTATGTGCAAAATGGCAATAATATGATGAGTTGGGCACTACATGCTTTGCAATTTTTCAGGCTCAAGACAGACAGGAAATGTAATCATAATGGGGGTATAATACTGGCAAGACAAGCAGTATCTCTAATTCCTGTCCCTAATTTTATATTTTCGTGTCATCTCACCAGCTCCAGACCAGCCAGAGGCTCCAGCAGGCCAGGAGGCAGACCCACCCAACGGATGACACCACACAGAGGAGGGTTCTCTTTCACCTCTACCAGAGACCCCACCTCCAAACCTGGTTGTCCTCGAGGAGGTGTTGAAGGCCGTGGTGAGGGAGGAGCAGCAGATGAAGGGGACTCTGATTGCTCTCCCATCACTGACTGAACAGAGAGCGATAGGGGTCCATGGCTCATGCTGTCAATAGGCCCAGGCTTACGATTGAGACTGAAGGGCAGCGAGTGAAATTTGTTGTCGCTGGACAATGAGGCAGAGGGTGGGGCCCTGGACGGTGGAGAGGACTGGTTGAAGTCAGGGGGTGTGTCAGTAAGTGACTTGGCGGGGTCCTCCCCAACTGCATGAGAGAAAACAAAACCCAAAACTTAATATCTTTTTTTTTTATATATTCTGTAGGCTGCCTGTAGGGCAGAGACTGTAGAGAGGTCTTTAAGGAGGAAAACTGTAAATCCTTGTTTTATTCCATTTTAACGGCATGAGATCAGCAGATGGTTTCAGATGGTGATGAATTACTATCCGGTAAACACCATTTTTACAGCATCTTTGGGTATTTTCACACAAGTGACGCTAAAGCTATCACACATCAGCGATATGTCAGTAACATGTGGAAAAAGTAGAGGTCAAACATTAAGAGTTTTTTCATGACCAGGACTGATTTTTACTGTTATTTACTGATCAAAAACTAAGACATTTGTAGTAAAAATGGCAATCTTTCTCTGAAAATGGAGGTGCAGGGAACTTTGAGATGCATGAGTGCCAAAGTAGTGCCATCGATTCATTTATTTTGCTGAAAATCTGTAGAAAGAAAATAATAGAAGTAATTGCCAAATATTGGACCCACTGATCAAGCTTAAGACGACATGAAAATGAACACAAAAAAAAAGCTGAGATGGACCAGATATTTGTTATTTAAATGAGAAGAAAATACCAAAATAAGAGGTATCTGTGAAAAAATAATTATGGCTTTTAGATATTATGTAAAAAAAAATTGTCCATTGCTGAGCAATATTCTATTTTTGGTGTGAAAATGCCCTCAGCTGTGGTGTGAGGTTAAGTAATTGTATATAATTCAATCAATTTACTGGCAGTATCAAGTTACAGTTTTTCCATATGTCACAGTGAGAAAAAAAATCAAGTGGTGAACAAATATTTCATGAAATTAAGTACACCATGAAATACTGAATCATTAGTTCAAACCATGTATTTGTGAAAGGGGACTTTTCAGATGAATTCCCTGACTTCAGGACAGTTCAGTCACTATGTAATATCTAATGCAAGCTGCAGATTCTGGTAAAGTCCCCAGAATTTACATTTGCATTTCCACTGCTGTAAATATAATGTTTCATGCAAATCCTTGAACAGCGAATGACTTGAATGACTTAAAAGCTGAAAAGTGGAACTTCACATGCCACCTTTTTACAGAAGTGGGAAGTCACTGAATTTATGCTCCATTACCCTTTACAATGTTCAATATACACAGCCCTGTTAGAGAATTATGACACTTGTTCTCTTCTTGAAATTCAATATGGAAAACTGAGTAATATAAAGCCACTTTTTTAGTTTGAGCTATTTTAGTTATTAAAATTTAGTTCAGTATTTATGGTCTATAGATTTTATTGCTCTTGCCACCTAGGGTGCATGCTACACAACAACCTCAAACAATCTGTAATAATGTGACTTCATAAACCAATCTCACAGTTTCACTGCTTCTCTCTGAATTTTTTACAGTTTCATTGTTATCCTCTAAATTGTAACAATGTTTCTCTGTAATAAACAGACACCATTACCTCGTGGTAACATAGTTTATCCAGAGAGAGAATAAACAACAAATACATGTTTATTCATTAAATATACCAGTGATACAAGAATGCGATACAACCAGTGCTGACTGAATTGTCACGACAGAATTCACCTTCGAAGTTCTGCATCCCCAAATGAACTCTTCCTGTACTGAAAGAACCACAGAAATTTGTAACCTTGTATGCTGACTTTGATAGAAATGAGAGCACCAGTCCATAAAAGGCCCAAAATATGCAGAGTAACCCTGAGGAAGATGAAAATGATTACACATTCACAGGATGAGTAAGCAGTTGTGAAAACGGCACATCAGCCATTTGTAACTGTCCTAATTTCAAACAGCATGTGAAATTACATGAACTGAATGCACTACTGAAATAATATAGAAGGTTCTCAAATATTATTTTGCCATGACACGGCAACATCACAAACAGCTGCAGACAGTCAGTTCTGCTTATGATTGGTCCATATTTGCCATGATATTAAGGCACATAATCACCTTTTCCTGCATGTCTTTTAATCTTATTTATATTTTCTTTAACTTTGTGATTCTGTCACTGGATCCAAGGACAATAAATATTCTTAAAGAATTTCTTCACAACTGCTAGTGATGATTGGTGATGAAACGAGCAGTGGAACAACGACAAAAACAATCAACTTGTTTTCCTACACCACGAGAAACACATAAACAAGACAACGAGCTGACAAAAATTAGCCAGTCCTGACTCCACAAACCTCATCTTTTACTAATGCTTTTGCTGGCAAATTTGCTGAATCAAGTTTGACTCTTAACACCATCAGCAGCAAAAAAACAAAAATATCAGCAAGGTAAGGAGTCATTTGCAGCACAAAGCATCAATAAAAGCCTTTAGAAACACCAAATATCTCATGCAGGCAGAATGCCACAAAGAAACACTGAAATTGTGATTAGGGACAAGACCAGTGGAAAAGTCCTTACAGCAAGCTACTGCAGCAAACTACTTGATGGTGTTTCTCTGTATAAATACCGTTTACTTAAATCTGGTTGCAACTACTTTTTGTTACCAGAACCTTGGAAAAAAAAAAAAAAACTCACCGAGTCATCCTTCTTTTGCAAAATCAATCACATAACCTTTTTTGTCCCGAAGTTTATGACTCAGAACTCAAAGACACTTGAACAAATCCACTCTGGAACTGTTTTCTAAAGCTTTTTTGCCTGTTTTTTTGTTTTGTTTTGTTTATTTTTTAATTTTTAGTTTTTCTAGCTGCAGATAACCAGGACAGAGCAGGGAAATTACATGCAGCACAGGCTCTGGCCAGCAATAAATTTGAGCAAATTGAGGCAACTGTTGTTGTGATTAGGCACTGTATAAATAAAATTCAATTGAACTGAATCAATAAATCAAATGAGTATCCAGTGCTCAAGGCTTACGTTACCGTGAGGTACTCATTTAGCAGCTTTGAAACGTCGTACACCAAATTCTACAACTTTTCCCACCCTCTTGTATATTACCCGTACCTCACGGCATACATTTGGTGGACCCATTTATTTATGGCATCTCACAGTACCAGAGTGAGGATGTCTTTTACTATAGAGGTACTGTGGGAATGGAAACCCTTATTTTGCCACTGTCACTGTATTAAAGCTCTGCAGTACCTCTAAAAGCTGGTTTAATGAAGCAGATTAATATGTAGTTTGTAAACAGTAGCTTGCCTTTAAGATGGTGAAATCCCATGAGTACTTTATTTTTTTTTCTTTTTACCTTCATCAATGTACCATGTGCTTTTGGATTTGGGCTGGGCTGGGGGATCAAGAGAGCTGCCATTTAAAGTATAGTAAAATTCAGACTTGCTTCTACTGCCACACTGATGACCTAATCCTGTAAATACAGCAAGTACATGAAAAGAGAAAGTACAGAGAGATAAGCATAATGTGTATGTGTGCACACTGTACCAGTGTATGTGCTTTAACTTCTCTCACCATGTTTCAACACTGAACAAAGGAAACGGACATCTACAACGCTAAGGAAGAGATTCATTGTGAACATCAACAAAAAGTTAAAGAGCAGGGTATGAGGCACTGCATTCACATCAAGTCAACTTAAGCAATCTGTATTATTTTCTTTTATGTGGGACTTTCCACCAAAACCAATGTATCATCCCTGATTTTACTAATCTAAAATATTACTTCAACAAGAATTATCTGTAACAAATAAAAGACAGCCATACCTGACTTATAAAGTGTATGAAAAGCGGAAATGTGTAGGACAAAGAGGAGATTTGTAACTTTTTATATTTTTGCATTTACAATCTGATGGATACCCTTTAAGGCTATGTTTACACTACTCCGGATAAATTTGAAAACGCCGTTTTCGTCTGAAAACGCTCCGCGTCCACACTATCGTTTTCAATCGTTTCCGAAGAGTTGTTCATTCACACTGAAAACGCTTACGTTCCTGTACCACGCATGCGTGAAACGTAAGACGATTCGACCTGCGTCATTTCCGTCTGCCGTTTATTTACTTATTTACTTTACATTCCGTCTTCTTTGAAGAAAAGCTATCTGGAGCATGTACAAACTGATATTAATCTTTAATAGGGCCGTCAAAATTGAAAGCAAACAAAACAACTGCTGTACAATCCCGTCCGCCATCTTAGTTGAATTGGTCACATGACTGCATTACATGACTAAAATGCGTCATCGTTTCTGAAAGCCTCCGTTTTTGCAGTCCACACTGCGACGCGAAAACGGCGTTTTCCAAAATCTCCACTTTTGCCGGAGTTTTTAGAAAGAATCGTTTTCAGAGGCGACATCTCCGTTTGTGTGTAAATGAAAGGCGCAAACGAAGGGGAAAGTATACGTTTTTAAGGGAAAAACGTATATGTGTAAACGGGGCCTAAGTGAACCCACTGTGATATTCCCATAGAATAAAAGTAAAAATTCATCCATTGGTTTGTGAAGTCCTGTTTAAGATAAGCATTGTTAGGATTTGGGGTTCTTAAAAATCCTTCAACATTTAAAACTGAGACTTTCTTTGTATCAAAATACTGAAGAGCAGCGCTGGTAAAAACACCTGCCATCTCTTTATGTTCTCCCTCACTCATTTAAAGCTTTCATTTACAAGCAAGAGGAGCACAACTATCTGTCAGGGCTGCAGTCCCAGGTAGTGGGACTAGGCAGCTATGTTGTCAGAGCATCTTTTACATTTTACATTAATAAAAGTTTGTCTTCCTACAAAGAAAGCGTGTTAATGATCAAAAAGCTGTTAAGACCACAGTCACCAAGAAGAGCATTGATAACACACTACACCATAATGGATTGAAATCTTGTAACACCTGCAAGGTCCCAGTGCTCAAGAAGGTATATCTACACACCTTTATGAAGCTGTAAATGTGATCTAAATGATTCAGAAGAAAGTGCTATGGCCAGGTGAAAAACAAAACTGAGTTTGGAGGAATAATAAGACCCAAAGAACACCATCCCCACAGTCAAACGCAGGGTTGGAAACATTATACTTTTGGACTGTTTTGACAGTACAATGAGTACAGGACAACTTCACAGTATTCAGGGGCAATGTACTGTAAAATCTTGGACTAGAACCTCCTTCCCTAAAAGAGAACACTGAAGATGGGTTGTTGATGGGTTTTCTAGAATGACAATGACCAAATCATACTGTATTCTATTCTTCTAAAGAAGAAGCACATTAAAGTCATTGAGTTTCCTAGTCAGTCTCCAGGCCTTAGTCCAATAGGAAAACTGTGGAGGAAGCTGAAACTTTGAGTTGCCAAGCAGCAGCCAAGAAACCTAAGGGATTTAGAGAGAGAGTAAAGAGGAGTGGGCCAAAATCCCTCCTGAGATGTGTACAAACCTGGTGACCAACTGGATTAAACATCTTACTGCTGTGCTTGCCAGCAATGGTTTCTCTACCACTGTCATGCTTTGCTTGGCAATTAAATACTAATATGAAACCACCATAAACATTTGAGACTGTTCAATTGTTTGTAGTGAGGAAACTTACAAATTCAGCAGGGGATCAAATAATTATTTCCACCACTGTATCCCTAATTTCTTTATTTTGTTACAACAGTTGAAGCTCAGGGTTTCAATTGCTTTAAACATTAAGTTTCAGACAGCATTTTCTAGTCTTTTCAGCGCTATTGAGCAGATTGTTTCTTTTATACTCTAATATGGTCATCTCAGGCAAAAAAGTGCCAGCTATGCGCAAGCCACTTCTACCTGCTGTTCAAAACTTCTCTTTGGAAAAGACAGCCAGTCAAAAAAACAATAGATTAAAGGGAGGAGAAGCTAAAACCATTTTTTTAGTGGATTTACAGAGGAGTTGCATCATAACTCAGTATAATATTTTTTTTAAAAAAAGGATATTTCAAATTTTAAATCACACAAAGCTACTCTAGGAGAGTCCAAGAATAAAAATACAAAGTTAACAATAACCACAAGTCCTCTTTGGGAATTATCAGCACATCAGATTGTGGTTATGTATGTAGGTAGCTGTGTATCATAACTTGGTGCACTACCTTTGCTCTTTGGTTTGCTTTGGCTAGAGGACAACTTGTCACTGGCCGGGCCTCTGGGGGCAAAACTGTGCTTTGGGAGCCTTTGGTCCTGCATGGAATATTCTGTGAATTCCAAAAATACATCCATATTACAGGAAATTCACATTGATGACCAGTGCAATTTGTTAACTGCATTAACAATTAACTAGAACATCTAACCGCTGCTTGAGATATTCTAAGTTAAGCAAGTTATCTTGCCCCTCACTTGTCCCACAAGTTATAAGTTATAAAGCATCATTTTCACTATCAAGTATCAAAACACAAGGAATTAGGAACCAATAAATAACACATTTTGTTTAGGGAGACAATTTAAAGTAGTTCTACTTTGAGATAACACATATGTCCATGGTCAGATACTGCTAAATGAATGGTTTTAAAGAAAGGGGGCAAATTTGCTAATTCTTCAATGTCAATCAGTCTTGAATCAATCAGTCACCTGACTATTCAAACTTGAATACAACTTTAAATAGTCAGACAGAAGCACAGATAAGAAAATCAATATTCCACTGTGGGGAACAAAGAGCCAGAGTATCTCACTTGACTTTCAAAAACAAGTGAGCCATCAACACAAAAGGCTCTCTGTTCCCGCTGCAAGCAAAACACAAACTCAGAATGCTAGGAAGCAGCTTAGTGCTGGTCCAAGTGAGGCACAGCTGAATGTTATCAGGAAAAAAAAAATCCTAATGCTAGACGAGACAAACACAGTAAAAACCAGGTACAAATACTAGATAACTCACCTGGCATTACGTCACAGATGGGGACAAGTCGAGTGTGTTCCAAACTGGCAAAATTACACAGCAGCTTTCCATCAAACACACCATCCCAGTCCCCGATAGGATTGTCCTGAAAGAGTTGGAGACATGACAACCTTGTAACCCACTTAGATGCTCCTCAACACTGGAACACTGATTAAAGTGGTGCCACACGTGGTACTTCTCCTGGTATTTTTTTGATGTTCAACAAGGTCTGCTGTATCCCACTCTATCTCAAGATTTTGCTCAGACTTGATCCTCTGTGTTATGATAAACCATATTGCTCATCTCATCTTTTCCACATTAACCACATCTTCCACCTTAGGTCCTCCTCCACCTGAAAGCTCCACTGTCTCTGCAAGTACAACCACGGTATTCTTCTTCTTCTCTAGCTTGGAATCCAGTAATATGCTTCAGAGGGATAACCTAAGATAAGCTTGAAGCCAGTGCCACTAGCTAGAGAAGGCAGGGCGAGGCTGGACGCAGAGTGAGGCAGAGCAGTGGGCTCTCCTCAGCTGCCTGCTGGCCCCTTGCCATGCTGTTGGGTCATACAGCACTAAGTCTTTACCTCACTCCCCGCGTGACTGTCTTGCCATTGTGTGGGAGGCTCAGATGCACTGAGTGGGCTGCTGCTGCTGCAGCTGCTGGTGGTGCTGATAACGATCAGCAGTCAAACGCCTTAGTTATGTATTTCAATGTCTCTATCACTACAATACCACTCCCGCCTGACAACAGTAGTCATAGATACCAGCTACTACAATCCAAGGCAACAAGACACATTCCTACACAGTAACTGTCAGAGAAAAGAAAATAACAAACACAAACAGTGATAATTAAAAGCTAAAATCTATGAGATCCATTCATTTTAATATAATCACCTATCTAGTTGTATGCAAATTCCACATGAAATTGTTTAAGGATAAAAATGATGATAAATGGTAGAACATAGGTCTAAAAAAGATAAAGCGTGAAAACTGTAGCAGAGGAGGGCATTTTTTTCCTTTTACTTTTCTCTATTTTTGCACCAAGTCCTAAAGTAAGAATTCCATCATAAGAGAGGATGTCTAAAGTGGTGATTTCATCTGATTTTTCTTAAGACATCTCTGGGTGTTTGTCATTGTACTTCTTTGCACAAAGAGAAAAATCTGGAGGTATTTTAATAGGTTCTTATTCAGTGGTGTACTGCAACATCCACTTGAGACTGAATTGAAATGTGTTTGACATCGCTGGCAGACGTAGTCCAACCACAGATAATAGATGGTCTGAATGTCAGCAACCACGAATGAACTGTATTCAAAGGAAATGCACTATATTTTGAAAAACCAATATCATCATTTTCTTGCTTCTTCTAAAGCTCAAAGACAAAAAAAGATTATAAAAAGTATTTAAAAAAAATCAAATGCTCAGACAGTAGAAAAGGTTGTACAAGAGCACATATGCATACTATACAACACATATGATTGGGCACTTTGCCATCTCAACTTACTATTACCTGACTGATAACAGTGGGTTTCCAGATTTAGCATTATTATTTACTTCTTTAAAAAAAAAGAAGAAAAAAAAAGAATATTTTTCTGCATGATTTTAGAATATTATTTTGAATGTTTAGCATTTTCCCCAGACTGGAAGGTGAACAAACTGATCCTTTATTCTAACCAGCAGTTCAGAAGCATTAAAAGTATTTATTGCTCATTTCTGCATCTGTCTGGTGGAACATTTGGTGTACATTTGGGAATAGATTAACCAATTTAAAGGGAACAATTCTTACCATGTCAACTCCTACATAGTAGCCCAAGCTCTCATTGCCAGGTAGCAGGTCACAAAAAATGATGGTGCCTCTCTCTGGTCCCTCCCTGGTCTGCACCAGGACCCTTGAGTTGATCTCCAGTGGAGGAAAGTCTTGATCATCTTCCACCAGACCGATGTTGTCTACCTCCAGCTCACCCAAAGGTTCGTCATCATCATCCTCCCACAGTTCTAGCTTGTCCAAGGCTACAAACACACCACATTCATCCTCACAGCGGAAAAGCTGGCGGCCCTGGTAGGTGCCTTCCGTGAAGCCTTGACCCCGACCTTCCTCCTGGGATGGGAAAGTAGAGGAAAGACGATGAGTCAAATTTAGAGAGCAAGTCAGAACAGGAGCAACAGAGATGAGCAACTTATTCTTATAATTAGGAGGACAGTTTGCAAAACTGCTTTCTCAGCGTTCTGGAGTAAAGGCGAGTCAACATCCTAGAGCTGTGAGAGCATCTGATCGATTACTGCAGCAGGAATATGACTTGATTTACTGTGATGATAAATGCAAAAATTTCTAGTACAGACACTGGATGATATAAGATATTGTGCATCTTTATCCACAGGCAGGTTCTTTGGATAGAAAAACTGCTGAATCACCATTATTGCTGGCAAAGCGAACATACTGAACTCTATGTAGTTTTAATAAGTCACAGAAGTGCCACCATTTCCGCTTACATCTCATGGCCCTGATTAGTGAAAGTGCTCAAGCAATTTTTTAGTTGTGTTACAAACTGACTATAGATAAGAATCTAGTTTTGTCAGTCTAAGTGTGTGAGTGTCAGTCATATGCTATTTTAAGCTCAATAGTCTTACCTACATACTGAGAGGGAAAAAGATCCCCAGATCCTCTCCTTACACAAAAACCACTGGTGAATTCTTGAATTGTTGTTATTTTTGGAAATTATGTATAACAAAAGTAGCATAGTTAACAAGACTTTTTAAGATGTAATGTTGAGATGACTGTTGAGAGTACACAGCAGTGAGGCAGAAGCTGAATGAAAAGCTAAATATTCACATTTGTATTGAATTTACAGCGCTGATGCCACATCTTGACAACTTCTATTTCAATTCAGTTGGTTTAAAAGTGGTGAGATGATGACAAATTATGTAAATATAACGCTGAAAAAACAAACTGTAAAGCTTCAGTCTTGTCAATCATGCATCTAATGGCTTTGAGTAAAAATGTGGGATTAAATAATGTGTACTGCTTGTTTTATTTTCAGATATTTTAGGTTTTATTTAACAAATGTGAAGTTCATAGCTAGTAATTAAACTTCTAAAGAGATTGGCTATAACTGTGTACTGTTTACTCAAGGCAGAAACAGATGCAGTGTTTAAACTGATGTGATTGTAATAAGATAAGTTCAACATTTTAATTCTGTTCCTTTTAATCTCATCACTAAATCTGAGTTTTTGAAGTCAGGCCATTCATTCTGGACTGTACATGCAGTACAGTAATTAAATACAGTACAAAGGCTTGTCTATTGCAGTACAATGTTGTTTGTATTCTTCAGAGTCCAGCTGTTGTCTTCTTGAGTGGGCTGATGGAGCTAAAGCATTCAAACTACGCCTCAGTATAGCTGCCTCAGTTAGCATATAAGCTTGTGATAAAATTCTGATTTATACTCTTAAGTATGTTATTGTGAAGAATAAGTGTTTTATTTGCTGGAATTATTTGCAACAGTTTCCAGTTAGCCATCATGTCAAAAAAAGTTGTATGAGTCAAGCAGAAATCACCTGGTTTCAAACAGCGCTCGAGAAACAGTTCCTGTTTTTTGTTATGTCTATTTAGTTTTCAGTTCTTTACACAGACATACATGTAATAACTGGTTTTCAAGATTTTTTAAGGTCATGCTAAAAAGTAATGCATTGGTTTTGGTGATTATTTTACTTTCGCTTCCACATCTACATTATGTTTTTTACTGCGATTCTAGACAAAGCTGTCTTCTTATTTGTCTCATATTAATTAGATATATGAATGAAGCTGAAATAAAACCACTTTCTATTTTTTTAACCCTCAAATTTTCTCATTTAAATTCTTTAATTTTTTTTTTTACATTTAAACAATTTTGGCAGTCCTTCAAATTTTATTTAAACTATATTGGTCATCTCATGTTTAATGAACAGAGCAAAAGTCAAATGAAGAATCTACATAGATACCATCTTTTTACAAAAATGAGAATAAAACTGAAAGAGATCTCACCAGAAGTTCCACTCCAAACCAGATTCCAGACAGAGCTCTGTCAGGAAGCAGTGAGCCTTTGAAGCGGACCACACCAGGCAGAGGTTCATCCCCTGAGCGCAGCTGGACGCGCACCTTGGAACCACAGTCAATATCACGGACACGCTCTAGCCGTGACTTGTTGCAGAGTAGCGCATACCGTTCCTCACAGTTAGTAATGGGGAAGAGCAATTCAGCCAGCTTCTCATCCAGCTCCAAGACGTCCCGCTCATCCAGGCTCAAAACCACATTGGTCTGATCCAGAATACGGAGACTTTTCTTCCCCTTGCATGGGGGCAGCGTTCTTCCTAGGCTGTTGCGCTCCTGACAGGCCTGGCCGAGACTGCCACGGGGGATCCTCAGGGTCTTCTGGGGAGGCTTCTCCACTGTACACTCCTTCACAACCATGTAGAACCGCCAGTCCTCCCTGAAGCCCCCACTGGGCTTCTCCTGGCTCCACAGGGCAGAGCTCATGGCTGCATGCTAGGCAGACGCTCCAATGTCAAGGCGACCTTGACCTGTGGTCTAAGAAGGAACGAAAAAAAATGAGGGAAGAAAAAGGAAAACCCAGAACACTTACGGTTTGACCTAATAAGTGAAAGTGATGAGCTTACATTTCTGTAATGCAAATGAATGTGGTTAGACAGCTGTGGGTATGTCCTTTGATACCACAATAAGTTAAGCATTAATATAATTTATAACATTAACAATATTTCTACTCTATCCCTTCCAAAGCAAAAATCAGAACTCAACTAACAAGCACAACTGCTTATTCTGTCTAAAAGTACACTTGAGCAAAAAAAAACAGTTTCATTAACTAGATGCAAATAGCTGTGTGATGAGCCACACTGAAATTAACCACGGCAAAACTTTGGTAAAACAGTCTTGAGTTCAGAAAAATGTGAATAATGCTTTCAAATCTCGGATCCAGTTCGCTTGTTGTTGTTTCTTCTGAGAGATCGTAGTGCTCTTGTGTATTCTCCCTCATCTACATTCAGTAGACCAGTGATTTTTTTTTTAAATCAGCACTTTGTGCAACATTACTCATTTCTACTTATTTCAATTTTCAAAAAAATAGTGAGTGGGGAGACAGTTGACTTATTCTGACACCCTGGGTAAGGCAGACACCAGTCGTGTGGATTTCCCCTGATCACACCTCAGATATGATTTTTCAACCACCCGAAAGAATCAAGAGCACACAATACTTCTACATCCGTCAATTGTTTCAAGCATGAAAGCAGCTGCTGAATTGCGACATTTACTCAGTCAATACGCTGTTGTTTTTAAACAGCCTGAGTAACGTTAGATCATTTTTAAGGCTAACGCCATACATGGCTAAAACCCAACATGGGTTGAAAATTTAAGTAATTTCAAACTGACGCGCTGACCTGCTGTGACATTGAGTTAGCGGGATCTTTCAGGTGACACCCACAAAGCGATACTATGACTTGCTTTAATGAACATTTTCCTTGACAACATCAGCAGCGTGTCGCCGGGCAGAAGCTGTCAGTCAAAGGCCCTTTAAGAGAGGAAAGTGGCTAACGTACAGTGAGCTAAAATGCACCAGACAGTCATTTACGTCCAGTGCCAACAACACGGACACCTTACCTTTGATATGCGTGAATTTGGTTAGTGGCTACAGACGGCTGTCATTACGAAGTCCATTCCAGTTAGACAAATGCTTCTGAAAATAGGTTAGACGGCTCCCGTAATAACCTCTGATTAGCTAAATGGACAGCTAATGCTACTATCCTAACCAGCTAAGTATCACGCTAAAGTTAGCCTAGCGAGCCGGTCAAGAGCAAAAAGGCTGGCAGAAGACTGCCACCTTCTTAAGTTTGCTAAAAACATTTAAATACATCTATTCTCCATGAGAAATATGTAAAATAATACAGTGTATCGCTACATCTATGAGATATATTATTTACAGGAGACGACTTCACTAAACTTAATGTATGACGTCCTCGTGCTCGCTGACAGACATTGGTTAGTCGTTTCTTTCTAAAACGTTGATTCGCTGTTTGTTTTGTCAATAACCAAGTCCCACTTTGAGGGGTTTTCCCACGGACGGCGGAAAGTGTAGTTAGGTTGGAGTGTGGCTTCCAAGGCAGATGATGCTCATCAGCTGCAGGCAGTTCAGAAATATTTATTTAAATAGAAGCAATTTTACACAATTATAAAATTAAAAAATGGGTATAAAATAAAATATGGCCCAAGAGTAAGAAGATTGACATTATTAATAGTAACATGTACTTAAGTATGAAATTGTTGGAGATCATTTGCAGTTTTCTCAGTATATCCAAACGGGTTTGTTATATGTTCTAAAAATTGAAGTGTCAAAGTTGTCTGAGACAATACAGCCTCTTCAAGTGGTCCAGTGAAATTTCTTCTTCTTCTTCTTCTTCTTCTTTTGGCTGCTCCCTTTAGAGGTTCTCACAGTGGATCATCTGGCTCCATCTTTCCTTATCCCTTGCATCTTGCGCTGTCACACCAACTCTCTGCATGTCCTCCTTCAATACATCCATGAATCTTCTCTTTAGTCTTCTTTTTTTTTTACTCCTGCTTGACAGCTCCATCTTCAACATCCTTTGCACATGTTCAAACCTTTGCTCTTTAACTTTTTATCTAAACTGGTCAACTCTGCGCTGTCCCTCTGATGTACTAATTTCTAAACTTGTCCATTCTGTTCTCCCCCAATGAAAATCTTAACATCTTCAGCTCTGCCTTCTGCCTTTTTATCAGTGCCACCATCTCCAAACCATACATCATAGCAGGTCTCACTATCACTTTGTAAATCGTCCCTTTCATTCTTACTACTATCATTCTATCACAAATCACACCAACTCTCATCTCGACCCACTCCAGCCTCCATACACTCTTTTCTTCATTTCTCTTGTGCACTGTGCATTTCTTTGAATGGTTGACCCCAGATATTTAAACTCATCTACCTTCACTATCTCTGCTCCTAGCATCTTCACATTTACACGTCTCTCTCTCATTCACACACAAATTCTATCTTACCTCTACTGACTTTCATTTCTCTTCTCCTCCACCTCTCCAGGCTCTGTTTCACCTGCTCTCTACTTGCGTTACAGATCAGTACAGATCAGACTCCTGCTTGAACTCATCTGTCAACTTTCAACCACAGCAAACAAGAGGTTTAGAGGGGTTCCGAGCCGATCCCTGATATAATCCCTTTGTGTGTGCTTGTTTTACTCTTAACTTTTTACTTTGTACAGCACTTTGGTCAAACTGTGTTTTTTTTAAAATGTGCTTATAAATAAATTGATTGATTGATTGATTGATTGAACAACCTTAAACACATCTGTCTCTCCTACTGCACACCTCATTAGTGTCTTGCTGTCCTCATACATACTTCTTGGTCACTGCTGACTTCCTCATACAGTAACATAGTTCCTTCTTGGCACCCTATCATATGCTTTCTCTAATTTTATTCAGTATGTGACCTAAATCTATTTCTTTCTTCAGCATCTTCTATAAGACAAAGGGGGACTGATGTGCTGCTGCAATTTCAAGTGCACTACTGTCTGGGGACTCTGTTCATGAAACAGTAACCAAAATAAGATACAACTGTTAGATCATAACATTAAAGATATTTTGCTTGTCATGCCATCTTAGGGTGAAACGCATGTCTCAGTTGCAAGATCAGTAGTTTAAGCTCCAGTTATGGCTTCTTTTGTATTCTTTGCTTTTTGGACTTGCTACTTGTTGTTATATTTCTAAAATATAGAATTAATCAAACAGTTTCTACTATTACTATTCACAGTATTGTGCCCATTCATTTTTTAAAGAAAATGACTGGCCTACACAACATGACTAGAGAGAAGGCCATCAGGAAATTACTTGGTAAGATTGATACTGAGATGTCGTTTTCAAGGAAAGACGGTAATTTAAGAATAGTCAGAAAGAGAGACCAACTAGGGTTGCCAGCTGTCCTGTTTTAGCCAGGACATCCTGTATATGGTTCGTCCCTTACTCTAACTTAAATGTCACGTATATTGATAGTTAAAAAGCTGGAAACCCTAAGACCAAAGCATTATAGTATATAAAATATAATTTGTACAGTTAGTATAAGCTGAACTCTCTGAGGCAGCTTTCTTGCAATTTCTTTAAGCAGTCTTCTGGAATAATTCTAGAGGCTTCGTGAAGGACATTCAAAGCTCTTCTTTGGATGTTGGCTGCCTTTTGTTCAATTCTGTGTCAAGTCGATCCCTCAGTGCTTCAGTAGTGTTGATGTCTGGGCTCTGGGGAGGCCAATCCATGACTGATGGTGTTCCATTCTGTGTTATTCTATCTAAGTATGCTTTTACTGCATTGGCAATGTGCCTGGGATCATTGTCGTGTGATCATTTTAATGCATTAATCAAAATTTGACAGTGTTTTTCTGTTTTCGTAATTCCATCAATTTTGACAAGATCCCCAATGTCACTGGTTCAAATGCAGCTGTCTCTGAAACACAGCCTTCACAAAGGTTTACAGATGGCTGTAGAGATTCAGTGTTGTACCTCTTTCCCTCGCTATCTCTCTTCATGCATATATATTGTTGCTGATTTGAACTAAACAAAAAAACAAAAAAACATTTGGATTGACCAGTCCATAAGACCTGTTTTTACACATTTTTAGTCCAGGTTTTTTATATTCTGGCATACCTCAGTTCTTTCTCCCTGTTTCCTTTCCTTAGTGGCTTCTTTTCAGTCGTCTTTCGACTGAGACCATTTAACAAGTCAACCACCCTAGTATGCCAGAATGTTCTCACCTTATGTGAATCTGAAACAAGTACTTGAGCTGCATTTATTCAATCAGGATTAACTGCGGAATGGGAATTTTCTATGTATTGCATTTTTTTTATTACACATCTGCTTAATGAGCATTATATTAAAAGACAGAAAATAGAAACCAGTTTACACACATGACAAAAACAAGTAACATAAGTAAGTATAAAATAGAATACACCCAATTTCCATCAAACATTCCAGAGTTGTAAACTAATTCCTAAAACAAACAACCAGAAAAAAACATCCAACAAAATGTGCTCTATAAACTTTTCTGCTGTGATAAGTTTTAATAAATTAAACTTAAAACTTGTCATGTCAGTCATTTCTACTTTTAACTCGCACAACAAGGGCTGTAAGAATACTCGTTTGGACTGTAAGAATACGCTTTTAAATGTCCTAGACATTTAAGCTCAGTACAGTAAAAACATCCATCTGATCTGATACAGAAAACCGTTTTTCTTTTTTTTTCCATTCCAAAAACAGCATATTTGCCTCTGCCCTTCTCCACAAACTTCAAATGTAACCTTTTTTGTAACCCTTAAGACAATGTAACTGTGCATGTGCAGTTTGCTGTACTTGCTTCTGACTGGAGGATTTTAAGGTGTTACAACTCTTCCATAACGGTAACCACAGACTATACAGTCTTACATTCTGTAGTAAAATTTCACACCTCTTTCCACTAAGAATTACAAAATAAAATAAAGAAACAAAAAATAAAAATAAAAACTCTGTTATTACTATGAGTAGTAGAAGTTGTGGTGGTGGTGATGTTAAAGGCAGTATTTGTTATGGTAGAAAGCAATGTCACACCACTTCGGCCTATAAAAACCCAAGAAGAGGTGTATGTATTTTGCAAACTTGAAAAACACTGAACAAAGTGAAAGAATAAAAAAAATCCCTATTACACATATTTTAAATCTCAAATATAAATAAAAACTGTTCCTGTAATAAATAAAATACATTTTGTTGCAAAATACAGTCCTTTGCCAATGTAATATAAATCAGAAGATCAATCTTGATTCACGTTGCTTCATTTCTTCTGCTTCTGCCAAACTGAGATCATTGTTTCTCAACCTATAGCGCAAAAAGAAGAGACACTAATAGTAGTAGTAGTAAATAAATGAACAGGAGACGTGGAAATAAAAACAAAGAAAAAGAATATTCTACCTTACACAAAATTGATGCATTTTTTTTAGCATTTTTCTTGGCACTGAAACTGACAAACAACTTGTCTGGATGCAAACAGTCCAAAAGTGCATGCTCTAAAGAATGTAGGAATCTTTGTATTCATGAGTGCCGGGCTTGCTGAGCATTACATACCATACTGATGTCACATGTGTATTGTGTTCAAGAGCTTGAATCAGACGTTCCACACCCGTTCTGGTTATGCAGTTTTCTGTCAACCTTTTACAGGAAATAAGAGGGTGGAGCATTTTAAGCAGTATTTTGCAAGCAGTGGTTTCTATCAACCCAGCCAGCTATTGGCAATCTAAGTATAACTTGTGTCTAACACTTACCAAAGTTCCTGCAGCGATGTGCTCTTCCTGATGATATTAGCGAGGGCACATGCTCCTGCACTCCCTACACCATTGCCTACCAGGCTGCCGTAAGAAAAATGTGCTGAGATGCGCTTCCAAAAACAGCTGATAAAACATCCTAACATATCATGTAAATGGCACTTTCATAGTTTTCACAATGTGAAAGTTAAACAAACATCCAGAATTATTGCAAATCTTACCTTAGCCACACCAGAGTGTTGTTTCTCTCAAGACCACTAGCAAGGGCCTCAGTTCCTGCATCACCTATCCTATTGCCCCATAACCTGGAAATGCAAAGAAATACTGTAAATAAAAATTCATCAACAATGAAACATGACATTTTATAGGAAACACTTGCCCTAGGTACGCCAAGGATTGATTGGCTTTCAGTCCCTCTGCCAGCTGCTTTGCTCCTTCTGCTGTTATATTATTGTTGCCTAGCCTTGAAGAGAAGAAGGTCATTTATTTTTCTTTTGGTCATTGGTACAGTCCAACAGTAGTGTCACATTTGATGACAGATGCTGACCTTAAAGAAATGAAGTCCTGCTTGGTCTTCAATAAATAAGAAAAATCCTGCATGCAAGCATCAGTTAATTTGTTGTTAAAAAGCCTGGAGAGAAACAAAAAGACTTTGCAAGTTAACTGATAAAATGTCATTTAACTTGCAGTATTAATCATCTTGATAATACATACGCAATTTTCTGGAAGCTATCACACTGGACGACTTTAGCAATCAGTTTGCGGATGCCTTCATCTGTAATGTTGTTATTTCTAAGACTGAGGAAAGAACAACAGGCATTTCAGAATAAAAATTCTTCCTCTCTTACAGTGAAAGCAGTTAGGGTGAGTTTGTTCACTCTAATGAATTGGCATTCAAGCTATTAACCAAGGAAATTTGACAGATTTAACAAAAGAAAAATGTATAGTTTTCACTTACTAAAGGGAATTGCAAATGTGCATGCAGGGAAGAAGCTGTTCCACTCCAACATCACCCACAGAGTTGTTGTCCAGCTGGAGGCCTACAGGATTTCTTAAATGCTGGAGCACATAAGCAAGCGCAGTGCACTCTACAGGTCCAATATTACAGTATGTCAATTTCAGATGGTCCACCTCCAACTTGCTCATAGCATCTTTAGCTATGCGACTCTCCTGCATCTCGTAGAGGCATTTTATAAGCCACACAAAGTCCGGCATTGCATGCATGCTCTTCTTCTCCCCTTGTACAGGTTGGGGAATGGACCTAAAGTGTTTCTGCATGCCTTTGGAGAGGCATCTTGCCACCTGTCTGGCCTTTTTCTCCACCGCAGCACTGGGGCAGCAGTGGAGCCACAGATTTTGATGACGCTGGGACAACAGTCCAGACACAAACATGGCCGTGATTTGCAGATTTGGTGTCTCTGCTGCTTTACTTTCCTTCTCTGAAGCTTGCTGTTGTTGATCACTGGAAGGCAAGCAGGCTCCAAAGCAGACACTGGTCAGACCTGTCTCCCTCATGTTCTCTAGCTCAAAGAGCTTTGAGATAACTGAACGGTTAGTGTTACTTGACAAAACAATGAAGAGAGCAGCAAAGAAACATTGCAATGTTACATGACTGAATTCATAGCACTTAGAGTGGGTACAGGACATATCTTTGCTTTTTATCAGAAAAACCATGCAGATATCCTTTTCAGTTACACCGCATGCTTCTAGGTCTGTACCTGAAAAAATATAACAGGTGGTTGTTATCCCCTCAAAAGCAAGCTGCCCAAGAAGAAGGACTGTTTTTAGGTGCTCCTGTAGCCAGCCTAAACCCATGGTGCTCTTCAGAGGACTTTGGTGCTGGAGAAAGTGCTGTAAGATCATCAGGTAAACATCTGTAATTGTTTTGGGGCTGCCTTCTCCACAGCCCAGCAGCTCCTTATGGCACTGTGAAACTATCCAGCAGAGAACTGGACTGTGGCATAGTCCAAGTAAAGCTGTGTTCGCCTGCAGTGATTCTAAAACCTTAGCAGCTACAGTGGGGTCCCTGTGATGCTTCCGTACAAAACAGTCAATCCCAGTTGGGGAAAACCCTTTCAGGACAACCTCTTTACGTAGGTGCTTCTTTAACAATGGGTTCACTGCTTCTGAACGGCTAGTGACCACTTTCTGTACCCCCTTCATGAGGGAACCCTGGATTAAGTTGAACAATAATATATGAACAGGTGCCCGCTGGGTGGGGCAGCAAACTCTGTGTTCATCTGTAAAGCTCTGCTTGAGCTCATCCAGGCCATCAAAAGTGAACAGGATTTGATGCGGGTGGTCCAAGATGAACTGGAAAATTTCTTCTTGTTCCCGGTCTGGCCAGCAGCAGTGCTGAAACAACAACTCCTGGACTGACAGTTCATTGTGCTCTGAATTCAACCTGCGACAGCTGAATGGAAATAGAAGGAGAAAGTCTTTAAGGGCTACCCCCCGAGCCCAAAGCAAGTGCAGCCTCTGGAGAAGGGTGCTTTTTCCACTGCCTGCCTCCCCGGATACTAGCACTGTGTCGGCCTCCTCATTCACTATACCCACCAAACCAAGTATGTCTTCCAATCCCAAAGGTCCACGGGCATTAACAGAATCTTCAGCTAGTTCCAGCTGGCCATCAGTGTAAATGTCATCGAGAGACATATGGCTAGTTCCTCCATAAGTACTGAGAAAGCAGGCCTGAGCAGACACAGAACTGTTCAGCTTCTTCTGGTACTTGAAAAATTCTGTGAAAGAAAAATTTGTGAAGAAGAGATGGAACGAGTCATTACTTCATACATCCAGTATATCTTTGGTAAAATGTGGAGCATGATCTTGCCATTTTTGTATTTTCAAAGCATAACCAGAAACCTTCTGTATTTCAGACATTATTCCCATAAGGGTAACCAAGGATGAGCATCTGCTATATAGCTTTACTCATGAAAACAATATATATTGCTGCAATTTTAAGCATTGCTTTTGACAGTAACAGACCTTTGGGAGGAGTCAGTTTCCCCTGGTTAAGTGGCGATCCAGTTTCTTGTTTTTGGTGAATGTACTGCAGGAGAACCGATGCTGCTACATCACCTCTGGATCTGACATGGTCAAGCAGACGCCTTGCCTGATTGATCACATGGACATGGATGACAATAAGAAGACAGTTTAAAGGTAAAAAACAATTGCATAAAGTTGTCAAACCACATTTTAACAATGCAACTTCCAGGTGCTTACAGTACCTGTTGGGTGGGAGTGTATATAGGTAACCGCACTTCATCACAGTCAGCTGAAGAAAAGTGACCCGAATCCAGCAGAGCTTCTAGAACACCATCAACACAGCCTTGAAGCTTGTAGACAAGGCTTGGTCTTTGAGTCAGAAGAGTTTGATTAGAAGTGCTCTGACATTCATCTTTTTCATCTAGATTTGAGCAGGATTCAGAGAAGGAGAGCCCCGCTGCCTGTGCTTCAGGCAAGACCAGTTTGAGAGCAGCTAGAAAGAGCCCACATGTGTCCACACCCTTTGTATAAACCAGATCAAGCAGCTGTCTGGCATTGGTATACAGAGTTCTTCCTGGTACCTGTATGTTCTGGTAGTCCTCCCATATGAGCCCCCCCTGAGCAAGCAGTATATCCAGAACCCTCTCCAGATGTTCAGCTGACCCACTGCTGCATAGTGCATGCAGTATCTTCGTCCTTTGTTTGAGCACTAGTTCCTTGGCAAGCATTCTTTGTCCATATCAGTGCCCATGCTCAGGAACATTCAGTTTGTGGTTACTTCTGCTTCTTGTGGTGTGAAAACCTGTCACAGCAAATGGCCAAATGTCATCATGCTACTATGGGCCAACTTGAGCTTCCTTCTTTCTTTTCTAACTCTACTTTGCATACAACACAGCAGTACATGTCATTTTGTGCGTCTTTCGGTTAAGCCAGAACAAAAAAGTTAAACCAGAATGAAAAGAATATATGGCTATCGTTACATACACATCAAATATGTTGCAGGTCCCTTTAAAACATGTACAAGTACAGAATAGCCGACTAAGAGACCTCAATTGCAGACGCATATAACACAAAATAAAACCACTAAAAAAAAAAGAACACTTACACTTAATGGGAACATGGATTTCTTTCCTCTGCCATACGAACAGAGCCACTGTAGTTATAGGTTCCTACCTCTTCCTTAGTCAGCAGCTGAAAGTGAAACTTGCTCTGCTTCCAAGTCCCTCCCATAGTATGGAAGTTAAATACAGGCGGAGACGTAGCATAGACACAATGCTCAACTTCCCTGGTGTTTTCCAAATGGCGCAAACAATGGTGACTTGATATTTCAGGGTGGCTAAATATAGCTTGCCACACTCAAACACTTAGACACACTCACACACACACTCAAACAAAGCACTGAGATTTCCACATCCTCTTGTCCGGGTTTGCAAGATACTGCATACTTCAGACCACAAAGAGGAATTGCAGCTTTTAAAAAAGCAGACGGTAGAATAGACAGGGTAATTTTGGATGTTTTTTTTTTTCTTCTTGTTTTTAAAGAAAGTGGTGGAAACTTTTACAGGTTCTAGTTATTTCCATCCTGGTTGCAGTTTGGTGTTGCAACCACTTGATGGAACTATTGCATAAGAAAACAACATGGTCTCTGTAAGGATTTTGCACTTTTAACAGTTTCTTTTAGTATCACTAAAGCGGTCTTCTTCGAATCAATTCAATCAGAGCTCTAACTGTGTCTCTGGGCACAAGGTACTGCGGTTTAATTAGAAATCCAGTAGAAAACCCCAGCAGATTCGGAAAGAGGTTGTAGGAAATCATCTTGCTATGGTATCAGTTTTACAATGTTAGAACAGTAGTGAAAGAAACTGAGAACCTGCAGTCTAGGCAGCATGCTGTGCATCTGATGTAAACTTAAAAAAAACCCAACCCTAAAACCGCACATAATGCTCCTTACTCCCTCTGCATTCTTTGAAGCTGAGATAAAATAGGTGCAAGAGTGACTTTTCGGGCAGTCATATATTTATCATTTTCACTATTACAGCTCCCTCCTGAGTAACATGATTAGCTTATTGTGTGTCGTTGCTGTGCCCTGTTTGGGAAAATCCTCAAACACTCAAGGGCAGGAGTAATCAAAGACAAACTGAAGTAAAACTTTCAAACAGGAGTTTCTCTTCTTCTTTTTCTTGTTCTTCTTGTCTGAAAACAGGCAACTCCACCAAGGGGAGTGTAATGCAGAGTGCTCTCTGTCAGGCATCTTACTTGAAGCTTTAAGGTGGAGTTCTGTTATCCAAATCACAGCAGGGGGTCGAGAGAAGTTTCAACACATAAGAAAAAGGGTAAAAAAAAAAAAAAATTGTCAAAAATAAAAAATAAAATACACACACGGTCCCAAAAGACATAGCTGTATATTTCTGTCCTCTGTTACGAGACAGTTCCAAACACTTTCTTTGATTGCAGGAAAAATATGTAACTCCACTTCATTTGTTTGGAATACAAAATGTTCTTCATTATTAATATTATTTTTTATATTATTAGTAGTAGTTTTGTTGTTCAATCACTTTAAAGACAACTATATATAAAAAAAAAATTCTCCTCTGGGCAGCCTTTATCCTTCAAGCACAGGTCCTCTACCAGAGGCCTGGGAGCTTGAGGGTCCTGCGCAGTATCTTTGCTGTTCCTAGGACTGCGCTCTTCTGGACACAGATGTTGTTCCTGGGATCTGCTGGAGCCACTCAGCTAGTTTGGGAGTCACTGCGCCTAGTGCTCCAATTACCACTGGGACCACTGTTACCTTCACCCTCCACATCTTCTCTGAGCCCTTGGTATTTCTCAAGCTTCTCGTGTTCCTTCTT
>VVHJ01063579.1:5361-29077 GCA_015107715.1 Tylochromis polylepis | reverse complement strand
TTATTTTTCATGACAAGCCTCAAATCACAAATTACATCAAATTACGTTGAACCACAGGATCTAATCCCTAGCTTGGACTTTATTGGACATGAACATTAAGTCTTGATCCACCCAGCACTAAATAACCTCATCCACTAAATCAGCTTTAAACTGTATGTCTATGAGTACGAGTGCAGCTCAGGGCTGGATCCTTCTCACTCTCGTAACAGAGATGGAATACTTTGGCTGCAGCCATTTTATCGCTGTGCATTCTTTCTGCCCAGATATCAAAAGCACATGTTGTGAGCTCAGTGTTAAGCCAGGTGCACTGATGGGCTGTTTGTGTACTGATTGCTTTACCAGAGATTCAGAACTCCCAGAAGCAAACCAGCATGTCTCATTTCAGTGTAATCTTACAGTTACACAAAGTTTGCTTGTACTTAAAACATATATAGTGAACTTTGAAAGAAGGCTGCACTATATTGCAAAAAAATAACAATAACATGATATGATCAATACATAATCAAACAGTCAAAAAATCAGAAGCTGTACTTGATCACTGTCAGGGAAATTTGATAGAACGACACCACAAACATTATGAGCACACAGATGCGCATTATTGTTAAAAACTATATGTATGGACTTAAAATAAAGCAACTAACAGTTTATGTGTTTGTATCAGATATTGCTTCCTTAGCAGGTTAGTAAAATTATAGTGGCACTTTGTCAAAAAGACTTTAGAAAACAGTCATATCTCCTTTATAATTAAAAGTTTCATATTTGTTATAGAGATCAGTTCCCATAACCCCTAAACATAATTCTCTAAGGAACAGAAATAGGTTGGAATATTAGAAATGTTTTAATAAAAATACAGAGAATGAGAACTCCCAGTCGCCAAACCAGTGATTCAAGAAAAATCCTTCTTCCCAGTGTGCTTGTTTACACAAGCAATAAGACTTTTATTTTAACAGGTTACAAACTAAAAAAGAAGACAGCCATATTATCTGCAGTATTGCAGGTTAAAAAGCTGAGTGTATGGTATTTTGACATGAAGTGGTCTTGCTTTCCACTGACAGAATGACTGAGAAATAAAAGTGGATTACCTCACTCAATTTATAAAGTTACAGTTGGGGGACAACTACTGCTGCAATGCATGGATATAAGCCAAAAACTGGCTTTTATATTGGAAGGATTTATGTATAATTAGAAATAGCCTCTTCAAGCCAGAAAGACAAGTATTCAACAGAGGAAATGGATGGCGTCGCTTTCAGAGCTGACTGATTAAGAGGAGCATGTGTCCGTGATGATGTGTGTATGGGTGTGTGTGTCAATCAGGATTTAATTGACAGGAAGATTAAAGCTCACATCTGAGAGCTCCCTTTTTGCAGGAGCAGCCAAGTTGAAGGAGTCTGGTCTCCGGCATCTGCCCGAGGTTTAGGGTGCTGTGCTCAAGGTTAGCGCAAGCACCCTGCTGAGTGTGCGCTGTCTGAGATGGGTCCTACTTGTTGGACATTCATTATCAAACTCTGTTTGCGCCTTTCATCTACAGCTCTCTGCAGCACTCAACGTAAACTACAGAGGCACCTTGCAGCTTGACACCTCTCCATTCAGTCTGTACCTTAAACAGCATGCTGCCACATCAAAGAGCTGCAGCTGCCTTTGATGTTGCAAAAAGAAAGAGCTCCAATGATCTACTAAAAACCAATGCAACTTTCTGGAGCCTTGTTTTATTCATTTGCTATCTCGAGAAGTCTGGAGTCAGCCTCTGGAAGTCCAGACAGGGGATTTGGAATTTGAAAAAGTTGGACTGTGCAATTTGCAGAATGGAGTGAAAAGGAACAGTCTGCTGCCTTTTATATTGTTGTGGCGGGGTTTATATTTTGGGGGTATCTTATGGTGAGCAATTTAATTCATAAGTTAAAGCTGGTTATGACTGAGTTTAGACATCAATGTATGTAAAATGGCAAAACAAAGCCAAACTTTGCTGTCTGCGTTATTACATCAATTCATGCAATAAAACTGGAAAGATCAGGCTACATATCCATCCCCTGGATCCTCTTCCTAAATTAAAACTCTCATGCATATTATAGATTGCTGTAGATGCAAGACAATCTATTTTAACTTTTTAAAAATGGACTCCCCCTATAGCCTCACAATCTCTTTTACTTTGCAAAGGTAAAATAAAGGATGTATGTAACATTGTTCTTTACTTCTACCATTCATTTGACCAAGTTCTTCAAAAACATAGAGATCAGAATATACAAGACAAAATTAAACAGTGATCCTTGTTTGTTGTTGTTTTATTTTTTTTATACCCAATACTAAGTAACATAATAATAACTTAATAAACTAATTATGTTTGCTTAAAATGCTCACATTGTTCTGGAGGTATAATATATAAGAAGTGCAAATTATTGGACTAATGGAGAAATAACTTTCAGTCCTTGGCGCGAACTACCACAGCACCAGAGCTAAACAAAGTCATTGCCATCTTAGTAATTATAGGGTGAATTAAATCCTTCTAATTATGATTTCATCAGCTATAACAAAGGAATTGTCCAAAATGAAAAGTGGCATTTAATGAAAATGAGTTCTGGGTCAGTCACAGTGAACTTTAACACTTTGTCAGCTTGTTTCCTAATTGAATGAACTTGACAATAATTGAAGTGTTTTATTTTTGCCCTTCTTTAGACACATAAAAGACTGCCATGGCAATTAGCTTTAATTCTCTATTTTCCCTTTTTCTTTTCATGCTCTTGAGGAGGCTGGGACCGGCATATTCCGATCATTTGCATTATCCAAAGCAAATCTGCTTTGAAGTTCTGAGATTCTGTAAGAAAAAGGATCCACTTATCCCACATGAAAAAATGTTCAAAGCTCATAAATTCACTGGAACAGATGTACATTATCATTGGATTTGCCTTTTCCCCCCTCTTTGCTCCTTTATTGGTAATAGACTACCTCATGTCCTTCTCATCCTTTAGCGTTTAGCATCTTCCCTTTACAGAAGCTAGCACCCTGCTGTGCCAATCCACACTTCAAAGCTTTTTGCCTATCTGCTGGAAACAAAGCGCAGAGGACATATTATGGCAGCCTCTCATTTTCCCCATATTTAAGTCAGTATCATTGCTTCTTGCCAGTGGTATCGCATAGATGGGGTTTATTTCTATCCAAAAGACTATTCCTTGTAACCCATGTCTCCCAACAACTCAAATATAACACAGTACACATGCACAGCAGCTGTTTATCCTATTATAGTCCCAGCTAATGTGGATTTTTTCCATGACAATCACCAAGCTCTTCACAGCCTTAAATATGGAATAACCACACACATGGTTATTATCTCAGTAATGACATTAAACTAAACATAAAAAAATAATCAAGGTTTAGAAAAGTCATTGTGTCACTACTAGGAAGTAAACTCTACTGTGCTGAGCTCTTCACCTTTAATTACACTAAACAACTGTCACTTTCAGTAATATCCTCTTAGCCAACAGCACACTTAAATACCTCTATGATGTGTAGTGCTGAGAGAGCAGCTCTTTATTTTCTTGTGTAAGCTGCTTTTCTTGGTAATTGTTCACTGTAATTGCTGTTAGTAGAGTTTATGTATAACTGACACTATGTCATATGCTCAGACTTTCTATGGTGTAAGCCAGAAGCTGGCCTTCCATCCGTCATTACCTCTACACCTCTATTTATATTGACTATTTATATTAACTAGACTTTAAACTCATGTGAGCACTCGAGTTTGCACCGCATATAGCAAGTCAGATCTTTCTCATTCAAGGATAGAGAAGACCTGATTGTAACTGTAGCAATTAATAAAATGCTACTCCTATTACTATTAATAATAATAATAATAATAATAATAAGTGAATTATAACATTATGGTTTCACAGCACACAAAAAACCTTTCAGGTGGATAAAAATGTAATTTATCTTAATTTACCCAACAGCCAGAGTATTTAAAGCACCTCATAAGCTCAGCAGTAATTCATAGAGTTACTCATCCCCAAAAAGGACAACTAGAGTCTATTACAACTTGCCAGTTAGTAGTAATGGAAATCAATACTGATATCTCCTGACACCTTGCATAATTCTTGCTATGACTGCTCGCAGACAATAACAAGTTGCTAGTTGTTTAAAAAAAACTGTTAGGAAACTAGACATCTGGAATGCATCTCACAATGGAAAAAATCATATATTTCCTATTGTCATATGACACAAAGCCCATATCAGCCAAGCTAAGAATAATGATTTAATGATATCTGTTTCAAGTTTGGCTTTTTTGGAGGTCACATGCCCATGTGAGTAAATCCAAAGCCTTTTTTTAACAGCAGGGCAATTATTGCGCTCAACAGAAGAAGCAAGAGTTTCATAAAAAGCACAGTAGGCACCATTGTAAGATGAAAAAAACTAATGTCCTTCTGTACTAACGAGCTTATAAAGAAAGAAAGAAAGAAAGAAAGAAAGAAAGAAAGAAAGAAAGAAAGAAAGAAAGAAAGAAAGAAAGAAAGAAAGAAAGAAAGAAAGAAAAAGAAAAAGAACTACAACAAAAGAACAAAGGTGGCAAATGTAAGACCACATATTTATTTTGCTTGGCTGGATGATAAAGCAGTCGAAGAAGAACAATGAGAGCGCAATAAAAAGGGGAAGTCATTGCGTGTGGAAAACGATACCTCGATCTGCTTGTCAACTACAACTCCAAGAGCAGAGAAATGGTGATAGCCCTCACTGCAATGGAAAACTACTATTTCAAGTTTTAACAACCTTGATGTGTTGTATTTTTATATACTTGGACAGGCGGTGGTGTTCGGGGGGGGCTTTGAAAATGTTTTATTGTTTATGTCACATAATACACAGAGGTATTAATTCAATTCATTTCAGTTACAATACTTTATGTGTACAAGAAAACCTGCAGCAGCCTACACAGGGAATATTGGCATCCACAGTGCTTCCAAAAAATCGTGGATGTTCAGATCTGTAGAGGTTAGCAAAGCTGAAACGAACAGTAGTAGATCACCTTTCTTAAGAACTCCACATCAAACTTTATTTGGAACTTATAAAGCATGTTCTACATCCTTAATACTTTTACCTGCCACACTTATGAAGTGTCCTGAACCAAATAGATTGAGCAGCAGAGACAGGCTTACAGATGGGAAGAAGGACACTGTCTCCAGTGCTGTCATTTCAAAAGGCGTGAATGCATTATCCAACCGTTACTCTGCACTGGAGGAGAAAATCTCCATGAACACCAAGGCTATTACCAACATATGTGAAGAGTTGAAAGGAGTGGAGATCAAAGTCAGTAAAAAAAAGAAGAAGAAGAAGAAGAAAATGTCAGAAAAAAAAAGAAGAAGCAGACTCATGCCAGGCTACAGAGAAAAGATGATGCAGTAGGATACAGTAAGAAATGGCCCTTTCAGCTATATGGCATCTGAGACTCGCAATGTAGATGTATGGACTGAAGTTTCTGAACACTTCTTCTTCTTCTTCTTCTTCTATTGAGATTGCTGCAAAAAGGATGAAAAGAATTTCAGGGTTCATGTAACAAAACATCCATCTATGAACCTGGTCTGAAATTCACATGTTTTGATTCAATTGCAGCTGGTGGTTTGCGAATTTTAATAAAGTGCCTGAAAGCTTCAGCCAGAAATGGTCAGCTGGTGTTTTCTTTTGCTGATTGCTCTGCTCTCTTGGTTTTCATTAGTTATGGACAATACAGCAAGACATCTTTACACAGAGCAATTATGGCATTTATTAGCTTTGCCAGGATCTTACAAAAGATTTCTGTTTATGATGAGTGATGCTGTGCGTGATGCTCACTTGCGTAATCTTTAAACCACTTCAGAAATTTTTATCTGTATACAATGCGATTAAAAGCTTGTGGCTAACAAACTACAGCTCTGCAGGAACTATTATGCTCTGTATCATACTTCAGAATTACTTTCAGAGGATGACCGCTTTGAGTTCGAGAGAGTTTCTTTAGTTTGTATGCACCTAATGATACACCTCAGGCCAAGACTATACTTTCCCTTCCATCTTTGAAATTTAAAAATCACTAGGATAAGTACAAGTAAGCCTGTCTTATCTCAGGTGGTGATTTTAAAAGTGCATCTGATATAAATGGATGACCATGTGGAGATCTTTCACAATCTTAACAGTTGGAAGGTTAAAACTTTTCGTGTGATCTGCTGATGGCTGCAAACATCCAAGTTCAAAATCTAAAAGAAAAAAAATATCAGTTTATTAACTGATAGAACAAAGCAAAAAGGCTCCTTAGCCTTATGCAGGAAACATGTTAAACATTAGCCAAAAATTTGCTTCATAATACTAAATATCTATGTTTCCATCTAAAAATAAAAAGTATTTCTGTGGTACATTTTATGTAGTTAAAGCTAGACACACCTCATGCTTTACTGAAAACATTTAAGCGATCATGCTATAACAACTGTAACCACTTCCTACTTACCTCTGATTGGATGTCCGATACTTTTAATAGCCAATCTTTATAGCAGTAGTAACAGTAACCTGCTAAGCTGTTTTAGGATAGAAACCATTTGTAATGATGATACATACAAGTTCTGCGGGTTACACTGGCTCGCTCACACAAATAGCCATGTTCGTGAGAGGAAGCTGTATCACATTGCCAAGAGGCAGACTCTCTGCAGTTGCCACGACCAGAGATAAGCTGCTAAGCTGCAGATGAAAGTGCGTGTACATGTCGAGAGTGTGGCATGGTGAGCAGCTGTCTGTGGTCAGCCTGATTTGGGAGCCCTCTGTGACACCACCAGTTAAGATACAGTGGAGTGGAGGATTTACTGTATACATTTCCTCCACACCCTTTTTCATCAGTCCAGTTTAATTCTTGGAAAATAAAAAAAAAGTCGAGCCACCAAAAAGAAGAGCAAATTACACAAGACATTTAATTCATTAGAAGCAGTCTATTGAGAAAATATGGAATTGAGCGCTTTAAGATGTGATGGGGCCTGATTATTCAAGACTTTGAATGTGAGCAGAGGGATTTAAAATTCAATTCTGAATTTAACAGGGTGGCATGGTGGTGTGGTTGTGCTAACCACCACACCACAGAAGATCCTGAGTTCAGCTCTGGCTGTGGCCTTTCTATGTGGCGTTTTCATGTTCTCCCTGCATTTGTGTGGGTTCTCACTGGAAGTAAGGAAACTGTCGAACCTTAAAATTAGAGCAACATTAAATCATTCAGCTATTTTGCTTTTGTATATGCTCATAATGGCACCTTGGTAATATATACATTTGACCTTTTCTGAACATGGATGAAGGGCTGGTAATTATAATGTGCTTTTTCATTCTCACTGACCATTCAACACACTATTTACGCCAACCCTCGTTCACCCAATTACACACACACACACACACACACACACATTCATGCAAGCGCTTTTTTAAAATCTAACATTCACACAACTTCAGACACACTTGTATGTATGTTTTCGGGGTAACTCAGGGTTTAGTATTTTGATCATAGATATTTTGATCTTTACTTTGAGGTCCAGTAATTTCCCCTAGGAGGTATACAGTCATGTAGATTGTATCTATAGGGATATAGATACAATCTACAGTTTTTACAGTCTGCAGAAATTGTGTATCACTATGGAGGAGGATCAGTAGTAGCAATCTATACACACTGAGAAAAAGAACAACAAAACCCCCAAAAAACAAAATAACATATCTATACATCCCAACTGGTTTCTCACGTTTCAAAGTGTACATAAGACAAAGTGTAAAGTTTTTATGAGTGTGGCTGCATTTAAATACCATTTTAGCATGACTACTTAATGAAGACATTGCTATAGTTTAAAGGGATTCTGAAATGCAGCCAAAAAAAGAGTAAATTGACATAGCTATCCTTTTGCTTTCCAGATATGATCTCTGATATTGTATGTACTGTGCATAATTTTAAAAACATTAAACAGAAAATATTCTTAAGTAACTCCAGAAGTCAGGCAGTTTAATAAGAACAGGTTCATACTTTAATAAAAGGGTATTTTCCCTTGGCACAGATCTGCTATCAAATAAATAAAGCAATTAATCAAATACAATCTAATATAAACTAAATGTCATGAAAATGGAAAAAAAAAAAAAAACATTAGATGACCATGGAAGATGGGAGAAGACAGCTAGGGCTAAACAGGTTTACAGCAAACAGCAAGTGAAAGTGTATATCTCTGTGACAATTTCCTTCCAGATAAGTGGGACTGTTACTGTGGATACCATGTGACAGCAGGAACGTGAAATACCTTGATAGTTATTTAACTATAAATAAACCCTATCTTTCTATATGATGCTGATTTAACCTTTCTGCAGTCCAATATATACATCAGGTTAAAAACAATGATGATACATAAATCTTATAAAGCAAATTACTGGTGCATTAGATACTACTGTGACTCAGAATACTGACAGTTCAACAGGGCCAAAGAGGGTGCATCAAAAGCAGTTTGTGTGACACAGCTTAAAATGTTATGTCTGAAAAGCGGCATTCATACATTGAAATAAATGTTACACTCATGCTCACATAAAAATCTGCCAAACAGAGAAATAAAAAGTACATTTTGTTAGATTTTGAGGGACAGCTGAGGACTTGGCTGCTAAAAAAAAAAAAAATCTGAGTTTTCTTCCTCACAAAATATAAAATATAATATAACACCTTGGTGTGATAAAAGACACAAGAGGGATAGCAACAGTGCTGGTTAGAGAGGGAGGTTGTGAGAACACAAGGTTTTCTTAGAGGTTGAGATACGTTCCCTCTAAGAAAGTCTGCTCAACAAACCATAAAAGCAACTGCTTTCCCAACCCTTAACAAATGCTGTTGAGGCACACGCTATCAAGAACATTTGAGGTTTTTAGTGAAGGTTAGTCTATGAATGTGAATCAGGGCATTAAAAAAGTTCAAATGAAGAGAGAGCTCAGTGTGTTCAGTCAAACTCTCTCTAGGTTAAAAGAAATTTAAAAATTGCAACCTGGCTCTGGGTCTGACTCACTCAAATTCCTTCAGAAGCCCTCGTCCACCATGACAAATTAGACTACCCTACAGTCGCCTGCTCAGTGTCCATTACCACAGGAGAACCATTTTCACACTCGTATTTAGAAACTAGTATCTACAAACCTACAGCATTGAGAGGGCGCCAGTAGAAATCTTTTTATCTTTTTATCTAGGAAAAACAGTAAGAGGTGAGGAAGCTAAGGCATGGAGCACAGCTGTGACCCCTGCCCGAAATTGAGGCCGTCATTGCCACCAGGTCCCACGAGATGGCCCGTCTGACCAGTGCCTCTGCTGAAGACAGGCTACAGCTGTGAGAGAACACCACAGGGCTAAGGGCAAGACTGGCATACGCTGCATTCCTGTGTATTGCAATCACACACACACACACCCTTACAACAAACTAATACAATCAAACACAATCCTTTCAGTGTACTTCAAGTGGATACAGTGTGGACAATTATGAGGCCTGATTTGCAAAAGCCATATGGTGAAAACTCACTTCCTCTGAATGGAGTAGATTTCCTTTGCACAAGGCACTTAAACACAGAAAACTACACCTGCACAGCTCAGTGTGACACTAAGAAGTGCTTACCAAGAATTAAGGAAATCAATACCCTCATACCAGCAGCTAGTAGTTTACTGCTTCTGTCAGAGCAGAGATGGCACAGGTATGCTGATGCTAGTCCCCTCGAGCATCAGGGGACAATATGAATAGACAGTCCCCGGTGCTGGCAGGACAGCAGCAGTGAGCAGTGAGTTATGGCTGCAGTGGAGACTGCAGGGCCCCATGTTATCCAGCACCAGAGGAATGAGACAGCTGAAAGAACACCACAAACAGAGCCTTGTTGGCTGAGCGCTGAGGCCACATGGCGGCACGGTGAAAGACCTGCTGACAGCTGAGGGACAGGAAGATGCCATGGAAACAGAGGGAGAAGCCGTGTGACCCTGGACCAGGATGACAAAGCTGCTACCAACTGGGGAAAGAACTAGACTTAGAGACAGAAAACCAGTGTCTGCAAAACTGTGGAGAAATTGTGGAAGTGTAAATATGTGTCTCTGCTAATAGCTGAAACACAACACTTCTGAAATATTACATGCATGCTCAGCAAAGCATTATGCTGCATATATATATATATATATATATATATATATATATATATATATATATATATATAAATAATGAACTGCAAAAAAAAAAGTCTTGTTAAAGGCCACACTACATAGTGATGAATGAACACACCCACCTCATGTTGGTAACGAGGTTTCAATTTATGCAAACATGCCAAAAGGCCTGAGCCACTGAAGCTATGTGATTTATCGCTAACATTTTGAATATTTAAATAAAGAAAGAGCTTCTTGGAGTGCATCGAGATCTTTACACTTTTACACCAGATATATTCTAAAAGCTAACTGCTGTCTGAAAAATCACAAAACATAACATAAAATAACGTAACATTTTAAAAATACTGGCAACTCAGTTTTGCTTTTGTCATGAGTTCGAGCTTCTGAACAGCACTGTTGAGGGCTGGGATTTTAGTCACTTGCCATAATTGCAGGTTACATTTGGGTGAGAGAGTTGAAAGTCAGTGTGAAGGAGTGTGTGACGCTGGATCACTAACAGAGTTTAATAGTAAAAATGAGGCTGCTAGTGGTCTTAATAAAAATGCAGTTGTGAAGGAAAACACAGAGCTTCAGATAGTGAATACAAAGATATCACATTATCAATAAAGCTTATAAAATTGACAACAATATTTACTTTATGTACAGCAAATGTTAGTTAATAAATGTAAGGAGCTATTCGACATTTCAGTACTGCAGATTGTGACAAAAATGTTTAAGTACATTGAAAATAACCTCTGAATAATCACCTTTACAACAACAATTAGGATAAAATTAGAGGTAGCAGCAGATTTAGGATCACTCTTCTTTTTCACTTTAGAACATTTTGACATTTTCCTTCCCATTTTTGCTGACGGGGCGTTGTATGCTTAAATCAGAATCTTCATAATCATCTCTACAGCCTATATTAAATACTCACACACAAATGAGCGCACTTCCAAGTGGTTTTCAGCAGACACCAGTGTTGTGACACTCAGACACGCACACGCAGACCTTTGTTTACCCATGCATTCACGCAAAATTTCTCACACACACACACACTGCGCCCTGCTCTGCAATCACCTAAATTCCTTCATATGTTTTCATCTTAATGTCACTCTTCCTCTTGTCCCTCTTTTTCCTTGAAAACCTTTTGGCTTAGAGGTCTGGAAGGATTGTGGTGCTGGTTTGGAGTTGTACAGTTCATCCAGTAGCGGATCAGAGAACCAGGGGGAGAGGAACAAGTGAGCAGCTCCTCTTTGCTTCCTCTCAGCCCCCCACCCTCAAGCTCCTTAGTCTTATATTACTGCACTGTGGTCTCCTGCTGCATACCCAACCTTCTGAATGTTTGGCAACCTCTTTAATAATACTGATTAACAACATGTCAGCATGTGCACCCGTCCCATGATCCTCCTCTCCACCTCAATGTCTATCACCATGCCACTGCATGGGTAACTGCCCAGAGTTTTAGGAGGGAGCAGCCTGCACTCTGTGTCTGCTGACCTGGATGGGTTTTGTGGCCCTACAGGAGTGCTGAGCTGTTCCAGGCAGGATGGAAATTCAGGACTGGTAAAAATGGTGGTAGTGGTGATGGTGTTCATGGTGATGGTGATGCTCATGCCGCTGCACAACTTGTGCCAGACCCCCCTCATAGAGCAGCACGCTAGGCAGGTCCCTCACCTGCTCCTTCTCCACCACTGGCCCAGGTGCTGGCAGAGGGCCTAAGGCTCGGTAGCCCTGGCTCTCTTTGGACCGTTGCTTGTGTTTGCGGTAGGGAGCTGTAGACTGATGAGGTGGAGTCTGACTGGGTAGAGCTGGAGGAGGGGGAATACCTCGGCTCCTCATCACTCTGCCATTGATCTGCGCAGGAGGTGTACGGCTGTGTGTCTTTGGAGAACGGAGGGCATGTTTCCCTGAGTCTTGGCCTCGCGGCCGGGCAGAGTGGAGGTTGTCTGGAGCAACGGTGTCCACAACAGTCTGTAAGCGGCGGTGATGGGAATGGGAGTGACCATTTTCTGGTTCATGGGAGCGAGAACGAGTCTGGTTAGATGACCTGGCCTGAGGCTCTGCTTTAGTCATCTCTGCAGCAGGGGCTGTTAAGGACAGACAAAAATGTTTATTTAAAACAACTGCAAACAACTAAAAACTATGACAGTGTCACAGAACTAACATCTGGAGTGAAATGGGCCCTTTAAACTCAGTAATAAAATCAGAGAAACTGGAGCAACTCAATGACCGAGTGGTTAGAAAGCATATTGTGTGGCAGAGAATGGTATAACCTCCCAGTCTGTGGCATCTCATTCCCCTGCTCTCTTTACCCAAATTTCCCATCTATTCCAACTGTGCTATCTTAACAATGGCAAATGGCAAAAGAAGAATTCAATAAAAGTAAAGTGAACCATGGTGTAAAAATTGCTGTGTGAACAGCTTTCTAATAAATTTTGACTCAAGGTTTGAAAGTAGGATTCTGGCAGCCACGTGTCAGGTTCTTTCTCCATGCAGATAACCCTGAAACAACTTGACAGACAGCAGATCTCTGTTAGCACTTTCCTGACAGAGCTAACATTAAAATAATCACATGTCATCACCAACCATCAGATCAAGGCTGTTGCTCATTAGGCCTAATACTTCACTTAACAACAGCCCACTCTGTTGATGGGCTTCAGCCTTGAACACTTGATGTATTGTGCTTGCCTGAGCCCAGATGTTTGTACTGGCGAGAAGTGCAGTAGGCTGGTAGTTCCATCTAATGGCTCCAAGCAGGTGCCGCAGTAATGAGGGCCCCTGGATGCAGCTTCAAAGGGCCACCGTCTGCATTTCTCCCTCCCCTCCCCTTCCACTGGCCCCTGTCCACTCACCGGCTCCGAAGCGGGACGTGTAGTTTTCGATGCCTGCCAGGTCCAAGTAGTGGTTCCTGCGTTCCAGGTTCTCATCCACACAGTGGCGCTGGCAGCCAGGCTGGGTGTGGTGGTCACTGTGGTGGCGCCTGTGGACAAAAGCGGCACCGCTCATTAGGTAGCAGTTTGGGCCACTGAGGTTCACTATGGTAATGTTTGGAGAAAGTAAAACAAGTGTTCCTTATGATCAGGTTGTGGCACAGTAATTGTTAGAGAAGTGAGATTGTGATAGGAAAATCACTGGTTTGAATGTCAACTGGGAGTACTTGAACAGCACAGAGAGTGAAGTGTCTCTGCCGTTTATTCTTCCTCATTGCAGTGCACTGGGCACAACTAATTAAAGAGTATAGGAATATTACAGAACCCATGTAAGAAGTCCTCCTAAAACAAACTCTGACCCTAGACGTGTTTTGTATGAATGTTTCTACTTTTAGATTCAAAAATCAGTGGCACAAGACTTAATATGCTACTTTTTCATATACAACTGTATACACTACAACCAACAGACACTGAGACACGTACAAGAGAGATGGGTTTACCTTAGGAGTGCTCGAGACTTCTTCTCTGCACTCTTGGGGTCTTCAATGCACTTGTCATTTTTCTCTCTTGGGTGGGGTAAGTCTGAGTATGTGTGAAAGACAGGAGGCTATTATCAAAGAGAGCAACACAGAGCTGCCACACACACACACACACACACACACACACACGCAAGCACTAACGACAACAGTCACACAAGCCTCAGAAGAAAGCAACCTTTGTTTTGGGGTTTTACTTTGAAGATCTATAGAAAAGGAAAAACAACAGTGCTTCATTTATTCTATTTTCAACTCCCAGTCTTTTATAAGGCGTGGAATAAAAAAAACAAAAAAAACATGCAGACTTCAGAAATAGTTTATTAAGGCCGTGAGATCTGATGCAGTTTGAAATTAGCATGAAGTCAACCAGCAATATTTTCAAAGCATGCTCTGCCTCAATCTCTTGACAGATATTTATAGCTGAAACAATAGGACACAAACACACAGGAATATATACTTTTTGAGATATTTCTCCCTGACGACTTGTTTACCAAGTCGTCAGTGAGAAAAGTTAAGTTGAATGCAGCTATATTTTCCCAGCAGCTCTGAGAAGGGGAGGGGGGTGAGGGAGGGGGAGGGGGGGGGGACTTTGGAGAAAAGAAAAATGGCTGTGGTTATCAAAAGGACTCAGCACATCTCTTAAGGTTTCTTTCAGAGTATTTGAAGGCGCTGAGGGAGGGGGCTCTCTCTTGGCTCTGTCACTCCCCCCATCATTAAAAATGAACCCCATTGAGCGGGAGAGATGGAGCGACGCCGAAACTGCAAGGAACAAAGCTCTGACAGGCCTGAAGAAGCCGCCTTTCTGCATGACAACAAACACATGTCTGGATGAGCTGACAGCATGCAACACAAGGGGGACCCCGAAATGCCCTCTCTTCTCCGCTGCTCCCACCCACTGTGTTAGTGCGAGCTTTACCTGTGGCACCCTGCGTGCAGCTCCTCCACCGCTGGCTGGAGTCAGGAGCCACAGAGAGTTTGACACGTAATGTCTTGCTGCTGCCAGGAGAATGGTTGACTGAAGCGTCTACAACCTCATAGATGGTGTGCAGCAGGCTGGTGATATCCTGCAGGAAACAGAAGATGAGAATTTGTTAAATCAGAGAGGGTTTTTTTTTAATCTTTCATTAATTAAATTCTCACTTATTATGAAAAAATCTTGTAAATTCTTAGTCACACTGGTACAAATACAGATTTTCAAGAGAAATGGAACATGGGACAGTATTCTTATGCCGACACTCTGAATCTGAGAATCTTAAGCTTTAAGCATTTAGACCATGCATAATAAATATCATGCTAGCGAAGAATTTACAGAAGTGTCTTAGACAACAGTGAACAGAGAAACTGACATCAGTTACTTCTGCTTTCCAAGTGAACCGATCAAGTTGGGTGTAAAGACAAGTTATAAATTCATAAAAACAAATGTCTTGTCAGTGGCACGGAAGCCTGTCAGGCCTGATATGAGTTGTATTAAGCTGTGAGCGCTGCACTTTCTATATTTGTTAAAACTGTTGAAAGTACATCTACAGTAGCAGCAACATCTAGGCATAGTAACACAGGATTGTATATCGCACATTTTATTATAAAGATCTCAACTTCAGATAAATACTATGCTGAAAAGTGGAAAAGCTAAAACTGTTTATACAAACTAATAACTTTTCACTTGCTGGGCCCATGTGCTCATTTTAGGTTTGACAGCGTTTTTAGTAGATAAAGGTGAATGGCTTAAACATGAATTGAGCTGCGGTTTGGGGAAGGCCTCGAAGGGGACTGGCGGTGGCTCCTGGGCCTGGCAGATCCCCAAAGAAGGCATTCCCTAGAAGCAGTAATAACTGTGCGTTACAAAGGTCAAAGACCTCTGTAGTAATAATTCAATTTTCAATTCAATTTATTTATACAGCGCCAAATCACAACAACAGTCGTCTCAAGGCGCTTTATATTTAAGGTAAACCCTACAATAATACCTACAGGGAAAAAACAGGAAAACAGGACATAAGACATGCGCAGAGAGAGCAAACGCCAAGTGACATTCCCACCCAAAGGGGAGGACTATAACTGGTAGGTAGGCTAGTGAAGATAAACAGCCCATGGCCTCAATAAGGTGGTCGAGGATTCCATAGAGAGGAGTGGATGAGCTCGGAAAATTAGGAAGGAATGGCGGGAGAAGAGATCAAAGCAAATTTCGGACAATGACAGACCTTAATAGATGAATGAGGGGAACCCTCAATCAGGTAGTGACGTGGCTCGACTCTGAACTAAAGCTCTGACAGTGACACATGCTGGGATTTTAAGGCTTGAGGTAATGGCTTGACTGCTTGTAAAAGCTTACGTGAGCTTGTCTTTGAGTAGAAGATGGCAAGGGGGTGCCTAGCTGGTTAATTTACTTTGGGTAAGGTAGCGATAACTACTGTGCCAATTTCTGAACTAAACAGAGGTGACGGTAAGCGGTTTTGGAAGGGCTGATGAATTGAAAGACTGATTAGAGGAGAACCGGCTTCTATAATGATAACCCCCAAAACCGGCAGAGAGCCGAGTATGATTACACCGAACCTCAGAGAAGATGATAATTTATAATTTTTTAATAATTTCTTTTAAATGTGCTATATAAATAAATTGGATAATGCCATTTTGGATGTTGTCAGCTTGGAGAGCGGTCTCAAACGACTGTGTCAAGGAGGGAGGGTTTAGATGATGCGAGTGAAAGCACATGAGAAATGAAGGGATGCCTTGAGGAATTATGCACACGGCGGAGTTCAGATGTCTTAAAAGGAGCAATAGAGGACAGAACTTGGCATCCCGGTGCCACGAGGGTTTGCTGGTGCTTTGCGAAGGCAGGAAAGATGGCAGAGAAACTGGCATCCCGGTGCCAGAAGGGTTTGCTGCTGCATCTTGCAGAGGAGGGAACAAAATGGAGAAACTAGCATCCTGGTGTGAGAAATGTTTACTGCTGTGTTTGCAAATGACCGATATGGAGATGAAGACTAGCAAGACTGCGTATGAGAGATAGAAGGAAGAGAACCTGGCATCCCGGTGCCAAAAGCTTGCTGCTGCATTTGCAAAGGAGGGATGGAGGAAGAGAACCTGGCATCCCAGTGCCAAAAGCTTGCTGCTGCATTTGCAAAGGAGGGACAGAGAAAGAGAACCTGGTGTCCTGCTGCCAAAAGCATGCTGCTGCATTTTGCCAATGGGGGATAGAGGGAAGGGGAACTGGCAATCCAGTGCCCAACTCGGTGGTAAAAGCTTGCTGCTGCATTTGCGAATGACGGATAGAGAAGAACCTGGCACCCCGATGCCAAACTTGCTTGTGCACTTTGCAGGAGGAGGGATAGAAAACATCAAAACTGGCATCCCATGGCTAGCAGAGATAAATGGCAATGAAGGAGCAGCAGAGCATGGAACTAGCGACTGATTTCCAGCTGCGCATTAAATGGTGTTAAGGGGCAGGTGCACAGAACTGAGCTTGCCCCTGTTACCTGGCGCTGATGGGTGGGTGGAGCTACAAGGTATGCAGTAGCTTTTGCTGTTGGAGTTGCTTCTCCACGGAAGAAGACTTCGGATTGACATTTAGATGTGCAAGGTTAAGAAGCTATGAAAGTTAGAATGTTGGTGAATGGAAGCAGTGGAAGCAGTTGAAGCTGGGCTACGGTCCAGTCTGAATCCTTAATGAAAGGATATTCGGGAGACTTTACGGAAGTGTGGATATAGGGTGGCTTCTGGGTCCGGCGCTGGCGTCCATCGGCTTTTCGGGTAACTCGCCCGGTCTGTGGGCCTGTTTCAAAGCAACATGAGTGGAGCTGTGAGATTTGCTGGTGGGTGATCTTGCTAATTTCGGAGAGGTGGTGAGCGTCCAGAGTTACTTCATAACTGGATTTAGTGGAGAGAAGATGACTGGATGGATCAACGTAGCAGACGTAGCAGTCGGCTGGCGAGAAAACTGCTAGAAAGTTCCCCGGGACGGCCAGCAGCATTCGGTCTCTCTGAAGCGCCGCCATGATGTTCAGTGTGTTTGAGTTTCTTGGAGGGAAAGTGATGAAGCAGAGCTGAGTAGTTCTTCATCTGATGTGCTGACGGACGAAAGGGTGATTGCAAGCAAATGGAAGGGTCAGTAAAATTATGTTACTCTTGTAAAATAAGCTGTGTTAAAGACCTTCTTGAAAGGTGTTCGTACGAGAACGAACTGTGTTCGCACAAAAATGAGAACAAACAGCTTGCAGAAGTGGGGGATCATATATAGATAAGAACCAGAAGGAGCGTGTTTGGAGGCGTGGTCCCGCTGCTGAAATTCGGATACTTTATCTCCAATTGTTGTCAATGCTGTAAAATGAAAAATGTTCACATAGCAGTAAGCTGAGTGACCACATCTGGACTGCTTAAAGTGCATGTAACATAGTGCTATCTCCTGTGGCTCATTAATCGGTATATTTTGCACTGAACTAATGACTCCCACTTAAGTATCGGGAACTATGATGGATCCTCTCCTAGCTATAGAAGTGAAATGTCCTGACTAGTATCATGTGCTGCATCTCAGATGTCTTTAGGAAGTAACAGAGTTTCACTATAACTGCTAAGAATCAAGACAGAACCACACAAGACTGCAAAAGCATGATTTTTACTCACTATACCACTATGACTCATAAAAGGGACTATTACAAATTCTACAGGGATCAGTTCCACATACTGGTTTCAGACACAGACAAACTGTAAAAAATTTCAATTAAAATAAAATAAAAGCTTCCCGTGTCATTTTTGGGTTCCTTCTCTTTTTATTTGTGTGAATGGATTACAAAAAAAGAGAGAGAGAGAGAGCTGGAGAAGAAAGCTTTTCTTCCCCCCTCCAAGCCGCTGTCTCATGAGCCGTGGAGCCACAGGCAATGCCAAAAAAGCTGCACAGCTAACCACACAGAGGACAGCTCCAGTCTCTTTGCGCTGTTTCAAGTTGTTCTCAAAAAACACGGGCCTTTCTGGATGTTCTCTCAGATCTGTACCAGGCAGACGCAAGCCACAAGGTGCCTCACAGGAGCGGAAACACATAGACTTTGCTGGATTCAGTTCTTACAACTAAGATGGGGTTAGAGGCTTTTTCTATCCACACTTCCCTTTTGGGTGTGGTGATACCAAAAAGAAGTGAACAGGGAAGTTATTGATTTTGATTCCAACCTAAGGTGGGACATGATTCAGGATAAGCAAACTGCCGGCCAGGTTTTTCTGTGCAAATCTGTTTAATGTGTGTAACGTGAAAGCGAATAAACAAATATGTAAGAGGAAAGCAACAAAGTCACTAGCAAAACACTTCTAGGATTTAAATTTAAATTTAGTGCATGTTGTTGGCAGTTATTTGGATGTCTTATTATCACGTCTTCTTTTATTTATTCATTAAGTAATTAAAGGCTTTGCCACTGAAGCAGACGATTACCTCTCTCGTAACTTTGCCACTGTTGTCAAAGTCGTAGAGGGTGAAGGTCCACTCTTGCCTGTTATCCTCCTCCACAGACACAGCACACTCCAACTCCTGAAACAGCCCAGCATTGAATCAGTACCATACAGTGTGTGAGTGTGTATTTGTGTGTCCTGCTATTGCCCTAGTTTCATCCAGAGGGGGAAGTAATAAACGTCCTGTTTTGTGTTGACACTCACTTCAAACTGGAGCTGTTTCTGTGGCCCTGCGGGAGATTGGCTGTCCCTCTCCTGCATCTTCTCCTCCACACAGCAGCTGTCTGTCTTCTCCGGGGGTAAAGCCACTGCAATGGCACACACACAGACACACACGCATGCAAAGATAAAAGAGAGAGCCTGAGGATGGCAGCATTGGGTGCAGCCACAACCTGAGGATGTGTTGTCGCAATCAAGTGCGCCTTGTAAGCTCTGACTTCCGAGTTTGGCAGCCACAATTAAGACATGTCACCCATTCATGTGCTCCTGAATGTAAATAAACAGCCAAACTCATTAACCGTTTTTGCCTTACAGTTTTTATCATGAAATTGTATTTTGATTTATTTGATCATAGTTATATATTTTGCAAGCAGAACAGCACTTTGATGAGCTTGGTAACAACTTGCAAATTAGGGGTTTTTTTTGGTTTTTTTGGTTGGGTTCTTTTAAGATTTCACTGGGCTGCTGAGATGCACTGAACTTGTAGGTTTTATTTACACTGTTTGTGATCATGCTCAAAGGCTGCAGAAAATCAAAGCACAGTTTGGTTCTCACAGTTCAAAAATGCTTTTTGGAACATTTCATGTTAGCAATCGGAGCAAACTGATCTATGACAGTGTGGGGTCAAGTCCCTACAGCGATAAAAAAACAAGGATGTGATTCTTGTTTTTTAAAAGCCATTTAAAGGCGCCTCTACCAGCAACTGAAAATACACTTTTGTATTTTTCTGCATGAAGTTAAGCAACGAGTTCATTACTTCATCATTCCATTGAGCAGAAGTACTACAGAATCAAAACAGTAAAATCAAGGCTGGAAGATGAAACGTTGAAACTGTGACAGCCCTAATTCTCTAGTGGCAAAAGCTCTTCCATCATCGACACACATAGTAATAGTTTTAAGCTGTTAGCTACAATACACTGCATATCATCTCAGTGGGTTCACCCTGAGAGGGGATGTTAAACATGAAACTGAATGGCATAACATGCCTAAAACATGATAGAATATGGCAACCGGCATTTGAATATAAATGGTGGAACTGAAACAGTTGAAGGTCTACAAGAGGCCCCCGAGCCCAGCTCAAGTGCAGCAGAGCTCACCATTTTATTGGAAAGTGGAAAGATATTTACCGTACATCACCATCCAGGCTCACAGTAAGACAGTCTTTGGAAAATGTTAATCTGTCGCATAGATTTTACCAATTAATCTGACATCGTTATTCACCTCTTCACCATACTATTCTTTACTGAACACAGAGTCACCCAGACAGGGTTCAAAGTAACAGTGCTGTGCTAATACAAGCTGCGAGACCTAAACGTTCTTTGAACCCCAAATCAGTGAGCATAGGTAAGGCTATGTCCCGCTGCTTGATCAGAGATGCTCAAAGTGAACACTGTGTGTGACAGCATATCTACCACTGAGGTGAATGCATCTGCACTGGCTCCATGACTCTGCCTTTTGATGAATCAGTTGGCACAATTTTCTGTATAGAGTGCTTCGGGGATGATGTGTTTTTGTAGGCCAACCAGGAAGAGAGCATCGCCATGGTTACCTGGGAAAAAAATCCATTGAGCTCTTTCAAAGATTTTTGGTTTACTGGAGAAATTTTTTTTTATGATCTTAAACATATTCTCCCCAAGCTAATTCAGCTGTGACAGTTGTGACGTTATATGCAATCACCAAAAGTGACAACGCATTATTAGCCTATGAAGAAACAACATGACAACTTCAGCATCACCACCACTACTAATCTCTAATCTCATTTGGTGTGATGATGTTAAATGTCCCCAACAACTTGTTTAGTTTCATTTAACCTCGTATTAGCAAGCTCCTTTTCTGGGATACATAAAAGCTCTGAAATTCACCAGTGGAGTATTTAAATGATCAAAGAGTTGTGTTAACCACAGACTGTATGTTTTGGCATTTAAAGAAACACCAATTCATAAACCTTGACTTTGAAATGAGGGAAGTGGAAGTGCCTTTACATTTTTAAATGTGTCATGAGGCGTTGATTCAACATGAGGTCAAAGTTGTTTTTTTTACTCTATTACAAGGTTCAACTGTCGCTGTTCAGTTCAAAGTCTAATTTTCAGCGTTGTGTGTTAGCCCAGAGCTAATGCAACCAAAATTTCTTCCATGCTTTGAAATCCAGCATTTGTTTGGAACATGAGGCCACAGACACAAACAGCATGTAACTGAGATTTGGGAGGAGGTGTACCAGTCAGGACCTTTACAACTCTATGAATTACCCAGACACATCATTGCCTTATTCTCATAGATGTCATCAGTCGTAGCCCCTAGTATGTTTCACCGCTGGTCATTTAGGTTTCCTCCCCCACCCTCTCCATCATCCAATCACAGCCATGATGCTGTATCCACCCATAAAGCCACACCCCTCTCCCCCACCCTCCCCAAACCCCTCCCACCACACTTTGAAGTCCCATTCTCAAACCTTCTGGAAGAGGATCAGACCAGCTGTAAAACAGAATCACTAATTAATTAAGCCAAGTCAAATCTGAAACACTGTTTGTTTGCTCGCCAACAGAGCAGACACAACAGCCCAATTTCTTTCCTCCTGATCCAAACCAGATCAAAGCAGACCTGTCTCATCCCTGGGTAGGGGAAAATGCCAGAAATGAAAGGCATCATCCCAGGGAGCTTTTACCAACTTTTTGGAGAGAAGCAGCATTTGGGGTCCTGCTGTTTGATCATCTGAGGTGCTCAAAGGGAACATTGTGTGCGAAGGCAAATCTGTTCCGAAACAGGCTCAATATGGTGGTGAGATGCTTATCTCACAGCTAATGAAATGCCGGGAGGAGTAACAGTAATCTGCTATCACCCTCCTCCCCCTCTGACCCCCTCCCAATCACAGACATAAGCCCACTCTTTATGAGTGAAGCTGCCGCCACAGGATTGGCTGCACATCAGATCTGAGGGGCAAGATGAGGGCAGTCGAGTCTGGCACCCTCCATGCCAAGGCCGTTCCAGTAACGGTGCTACATTTGTGCATGCATACGCGTTACGCAAACACACACATGCAGAGAGAGTCACAGGCAGGTTGGGAAAGCTGCCACACACTGTGAGCAATCACACTCAGTTGGCTTAGCTAAAATACTGTATTACACATAACAGCCCCCCACCCCCTCCCCTATATGTACAGGCAGAACCAGGGTGATTTCCCAAGGCCTGGATGGGATGCTTCTTGTATTGAAAGGTAACTTTTTCTCCTGCTTCGACTCAAACACTCACCTACTGATAAACAAGGCATGTAATATTCCAGCAGTTTTGTGACCAGCTGTAATCGCTGTGTATCCCACACGTGAGCCAGATGTGAAAGGAGGTGATGATGAAAAGGATTGGTTCTCTTTTTTAACAAAAGGTTAAAGAGTATATTAAAAAATTTTCAACGGTAGGTTTTCTTGAAATCCAGCAGTACAGATGTAAATCATCCTTAAGCTACTTTCATCACTGAGCTTTTTCCCCTCTTCTCTGCAATTTTTGCTTCAAGTTTTCTTTAACTTACTTCCTTAATACAAAAGAATCCCTTTATCTTTGTTGTTTGTGCTGTAATTTCTTCTCTCTCTCTTCCCATTTTATCTGTACTCATCTTTGTGAAATCTATAGACACTGAATCTGATCAAACTAAACGGAGTTCATGCTATAAACCCTCCACAGCTGCTTGCATTAGGGACCTAGTAGTGCATTTTTATGTGTACAAAAGGTCAATTTATTCCAGACTGAAAAAAGACAACATGAACATATCAAATGCCTATAAAAATATTTTAACAATTCAAGCTACAATCAGCTTTGCCCAACCTGAGATCTAAATAAGATCTGTTAGTACTCTGTTTCTCAAACAAAAACAACATTTTTTAGAGGTCAGTACTATGGAGATATTCACACATAAACTATGCAATCTTTTATTAAGCTGTCTTGAACTTTGCCTATTAATCAAAGTGAATGAAGAGAGCAGCATAGTCTAATTAGCAACATCTTTCTTGAAGGGAGGACAGGCTTGGCCCATACACGGTTCAGCCCAATCACTAAAAATCATTTCAAACTCCATTTATCAGTCCCATTATCTCTTGTCTCTCTGCTATTATCCACTGAAGTGAAACTGAAGTGAAACTGAATTTTCTGACATGCCTCCAGATTCTGGCTTGCTCTCATTCGACCCTACATTTTTGCCTGCACCTCACGTCCAATCGTGTCTTTAAATGGGAGGGAGAGACTTTCTCCTCCCAGAGCTCTTAATCCAGGATCACATCACATCAGGGAAAAAACATGGGGGAACGGAGGCACTTTGCAGTGCACCACTGGGGAGGGGCGGATGAGAGATGGAGGAGGTGAAAAGGCAAGAGGGAAAGTAAAAGGGACTTCATCAGCACATTGCTGGGGCTTAGAGAATGGGTGTGGAGCAGAGGAGGAAGGGATGAAGCACTGGATCAAAGAGCCACACAAATACCTGAAGTTCAACTCCAAATAGTATTTTTGCG
>VVHJ01063578.1:5394-17966 GCA_015107715.1 Tylochromis polylepis | reverse complement strand
ATTCCAACAGGTGAGCAATCTTTATTTACAGTATCCTCCATTACATGCGGTTTAACCAAACTCCCTTCCCAAATTAACCCAAAGCATAAAAACTCAAACCCACATGAATTCTGGTAACACAGCTCACCTATCCTTACCCCCCGAACTCTCTCCAAGACTGAGTATATATAGGGCTAGTCATTTCCTCCCTCACTCTAGCCCATCCCATTAGCCTAAGCTGTGGAGGTTTAAACTCATACATACAGGACTAAGAGATACACAGAAATCCCTGTTTCTCTAATCAGCACGTTTACACTTCTAAACAGCTTTACATATAAAAAACATTCAACCAATCCCCTGTATACCTTAACACAAACTAAAGGAAGCGTTCCCATGGCCAAAGAAACCCCTCCACTTGGTTTGGCCTGATGATGTCATGGCTGACATCATCAGCATTTAAAAATCAGGCAGTGCAGGGCGGCCTTTCCCCACACCTGACCTGCATGAAAACTGGAAACAAACGACGTAAGTATAAACAAATAACTTGAATCCTGCAACATAATAAAATACAAAGTAACATATAACTTATGAGTTTACATTCATTTGCTCGATGTTCCCTTCTTATTGCCGGTAACACACACTTACACAAACAAACCCGGGATAGAGTGCAGAGATGTCACTCTGACAATGGCAAATTACAGCAAACAAATACATAAAGAAAACAATATGTGTAATGTGCGATAGAGCATCGTTTCTGGGACAAAGTGAAGAATAACCTCCCTGTTCGTCCACTTTGTCACAGACCTGTTATCATGTATGTTGGAACCACCAACATTCTGATTAGTAGATGGCCTGCTCTACCTCCTGAGATACAGCCACCCGAAGCGCTGTTGTCCTTTTCTGCTTGACATCGTGCTAACACATGCCTTGATGCTTTATACCAGCAAACAGAAATATTTTCTGGTATTATAGAGGTGCTCATCAATTAATCAAGTGCAAGTCTGATTAGCAGCACCTGGCTGCTACTTACACTTTTAATTTCTATGGAATTAGTAAAGGTGTATTTGGATTTTCCACAAATTACTTCTGTTTAGTTAGTTTAATTAGTTGTTGTTGGTTTTTTTATATAATGACACAGTATAAAATGTTATGTATAATCAGTGTGATGTCTATTTGTATCAGAGCTTGTATTTAAAAAAAATTACATCAAAAGCAGGGTCAGTACAAGAATAATGTCCAGTGGTGGAAATCAACTCCAAACAATCATTAAAAACTCATTTACAAGAACTGTCAGTGGAGTCATGCTAATATGCATGTTATGAAGTGAATTTAAATTTACAGATAGATATTTTTTTTAAAGTCCAGTAATTATTTATGGTAGTATAAATTATCCATGCATGGCTAAAAGTGTAAAGTGTAAAGCAGGAGGAGATCAGTTGGAGAAAAAATGTGCATTATAAAAAGAGGGAAACCACTAAAGACACCCTGTGAAAGCAGACGTACATACATTTGGTTTTCACCACAAAAAAAGCCTTTCTTCTCTCAGGCTGGATGGCTACACAGGATTGCTCATGCCTCCTAACTCCTGTGCAGCATTTCAACCTTCTGAATTTTTGGAGGAACTAATGAAAAATTGGAATCAAAGAAACAGAAGTCGGCTGTCAATCGCCATCCATCCATCCTTCTACTATTTCATAGCCTCTACTTCAATGTGGACATGGCAAAGCAGCAAAACTGTCAAAGAGAGATCACCCTCTTTTAACATCAGCTGAGACATTGTTATCTGTGGGTAGAGCTGATAGCCTAAAGTGAGCTGTTAGGTGATGTGAAAATGTTAAACATCTGCAACTGAGAGTCTGGTATAAAGCTAATGAATACCTGATTAAGTCTGAGGCTGTGCTCAGTTTCACCAAGCACAAAAGCTTATAGCAAAATATACATGGATAGTTATTGAACTAAAAGCAAAAAAGGACTATACTTAAGATGATTTGCTTTAGGGCCTCAGGTAGACATAAGATTTTTATTTAAAATGGTGAATGATATAATCAAACAAGGGGGGAAAAAACTGTGAAACACTTGCGACAGTGAGTGGTTGGCTAAAATTACATCAAGGCTATTTTGTGGGATGTAAATACAGGACTCTGAAAACATATTTGCCTTTCTGACATAGTTTTTTTTTGTTTGTGTTTTTATTTTCAGTTACATGTTAAATGTAAACATTAGACAAATAAGAGAAATAAATACAAATACATAAATTCATTTGCTTATTAGCAGTATGTATGTGAACTTTATGATCTGCAATGAAACAATGGAAAACATCCGTTAATAAAATAAGTCCCCTAAAACTTAACCTTACATTATTATTTTGTCCAATCTAATTAGAAACATTAGATGAAGACCACCATTTAAATTTTTCAAGAAATACTTTTGTTGTCATTGCTAATGTCATTGCTAGTTTTGTTGCAGGACAGGGTCAAAATGACGTCCCCTGGCAGGGATTTAGAATGTGTCTCGTGTTCGCAACGTATGCCCCAAATAAATGCAAAATTACATGTGCAGACAGCAATGTGCAAATTTATTGAATAGAAATTTTTTTAACAATGTAATAAACATGTAAACTGATATTTTTTTAATTGATTTATACGTATTTGTGCTTGATAATGCCTGAAGTTAAATGCTGCTACTCCTACAGAGAAGTCCGGATTTAATCACAGCACAACAGCAGTTGCATTTTTTTGTATTCAGGTACAGGATTTGGATTTTCACACAAAAACAAATCATGCTTTTGCTTCTACCAGCAACAATATAAAAAAGAAACCTAATAAGCGACACTTTCCTTTGTTATATTTGTTATATTTAAGTATCAATCTTGCACAGGCTATCCATAATTCTGAAAATGTATAATGGATTTTCATATTATCTGTCTATAATTGTGCTCTAATTGTCTCGCCTGAAAAATTAATCCCAATCCTAATGAGACTTCCTTCTGTATCTTTCTGACATGAATGTCATATTTTGTGAAAGCTCCACACCTGTTTTTCCCAGCTTGTCGTAAACAATGTGATAATATTACAAATAATTAAATGTGTCCATTTTATTTACTGATGAACAGGATAAAGAAAAGCTAATTATCGCTAATGTGGTTTGTGTCTTGTCAAAAAATTGCAAGACCATGTTTACTCATGTAGAAAGAACCTTCATTGAAACTGGCTTATGTAAATTTACTGCAGCAAGCATTATAGCAAGAAGAACAAAGATGCCCACCTGTGTTGATATGGTCCACCATCACCAATTTCTGAAGGCTATTCAGAACTGGAACAATGGAAATAATGAATCACATGCATGCAAGAGGTCATGTTGCTCAGAACTCTGAGGTTTATCTTCACAGAAATCTGCTAAATTAATCAATTCAATTCAATTTAAATTTTATTTATATACCGCCAAATCACAACAACAGCATTCATCTTGAGGTGATAAATTATCCCAGTTAAATAATCTATTTCTCTTCTGTTAGTCTTAACAGCTCTTAAACAGTATTAAATCTTAAGTACACTTAATGGAAAAACTGATAAGTTATCTGATTAAAAGCTCCTATGTGATCTAAGTGATATGAACTCACTTTTCATCCCAGTGATGATTTTTTTTATAGTAATTGCTGAGTAACTACTATTCACTTCACCCTAATAATAACAGTAGTATCACATATCTACAATGCAATTCTCCTTTTTTACAGTACTGCAGTTTCCTGCTCTTCCGTTTCACATAAGCGTGTATGTATGTGCATGTATGTGTGTGTTTATGTGTGTCTCTGCATGCAGACTGCTGCTCGACAGCATCATTAAGCTTCTTGACTCTATAAATCTAGTCTGTTATAACACCCACACGCCATGTAGGATGGCTATAAAAGATGCCTTACCTCACATGCGGCACGGAGTGACACACATCCATTTATTTCCTCTTTGACACAGTATATGATCCTCTCTGCTGAAAGTGTTTTCTCGTTTTTTCCTTTCCATCTACAAAGTATGGTACTCGGCATCCTGACAGGTGTGCTAAAATACTGGTTGAAAACTAAGTGTGTTTTCAGACTTGCTTAGTGTGTTATTTGAATCTGTTTGTTCCATTAATAAATGTCCTCTAACTATACGCTCACTGTCATCCTGCAGATCCACACCGAGCTACTGTAGAATCTCTGTTTGTCAGCCCAGTACGACTGGCATTACACCCCAGGCAAAATCCAATCAGGAAACGTCAGGATTGCAACTGAAACTAATCATTGCATTTGGCTTTGATCACAACAGCATGTGCAGAGTGTCCAGCAGAATTTGCAGTAATTTTCACACAGACTAGTTCACAAATGTGACCAGTTTATGTCCAGCTCTTACTTCTGTGCTTTATAAGCCACTGTTAGGCATCATTAAGACCTGTTATTATGGTGCTACATTTTTAACCAGATTTTTTTCTTCTTTTTTGATTAACAAAATGTTTAATTTAAAAACTACTTTTGGCCTAAGTGGTAGTTTCACAAGCAAGTTTCACAGAGCAGATTTTCTTTGTGTTAGTTGGCTCACCAACACTTACACTCCCACTCACAGATAATCGCTATCATGACTTTAGTTACTGAATCTCTTTGATAACTTTTTTTAAAAACCAGGTACTAGGTGCGCTCAGTGCGCTCTCTGTGAGAGAGGCATCCGATACATCATTTGTTTCTTCTGTTGAAAATGTGCTGATCAAGTGCCATTTACTTCAGTCAAGAGGAGCAGTTCAAGTATAGCTATGAAAGAAAAAAATAACATTACAGAAACACTGATGCTGAAAAAAGCACAAGAGAAATGATAGCAATTAAAAAAAAATATATATTTGAAACTCAAAGTATATATCCTCAGTGCTTCTAATTATTTCTCAATTTGATGGCTGCACATGATGGCATGCATGTAAGCCACCGCCTCTGTTCAAAGTCGTTCACAGAGGACATAGATGGCTTCTTTCACTCCTCTTTCAAACCATCTATCTGTCCCATCGAGGTGGTCGGGACAAGACTCAGCTGACAACCCCCCCCCCACACACACACACACACACACACACACACGCACACACACGCGATATCAATCTTGTGTGAATCTATGCTACAAAGAACTAGGGCAGTTCTGAAGGTAAAAAGGGGTCCAAGACCATACAAGCCTATACAAGCACCTAATAAACCGTGTGGTGTGTGTATACACATCAAGTCCTTTCAGGGCTTACTCTTGTTTGACGAGTATCATTCTCAGTACTGATATTAATACAAATCATTGCTTTATTTTTTGTTTGTATGCACCAGGTTGAATATGTGATACCCATTTACATGCGCATTGGTTTCACAGGTTTAAAGTATGCTGGGATATGTTACTTTTTGTTAGTCTGTTTCAATAGCTCCAACCATGGCAGATGTGTTATGTCAGAATTAGCCACCTCTTGTTCTACAAGAGTGCCAATATGCACCACCCTGGATGAGTGAGGAAAAACAAGTGACTTACTTAAGTCCTGCTCATTTCATAGCTTTGTTAATGCAGAAGGAATTAAATGAAATCATAATGTAACTTTTCAATCCAAATGCATAAATGATCTAACACTAATCAAGTTCATTCACCCAAATAAATAAAATACACAGTGTCACAAACTATGAATCACGCAAGCTATGCCATAGACCTGCAGGCATTCATAATTACATCTTACATTAAAAAGTACTTATTAGAGTGTATATGTAATGAGGCAAGTAAAACGGAAGCTGCACTTGTTGTTATCTATACATGTCCTATAGATGCAAGTGATTGATGTGGTATGGATGTTATAAATGGTTAAAAGGGCTTAATTAAGAAATAAATATATAGAATTCATGCTTGGTGATTGCGTAAAGTGAAAGGGTTTTGATCACTGGAGCGATCATCTTCTTTTTATTTTACATCTCAAGAGACTTCCTTGGAATTAGATATCACAACTAGTTTTGGCCACACAACAATGCAGAAACAGACATCCCTTATCTTAATTTATTAGCACAGATAAAGATAGCCAGATGAAGTCCATGTGACAGTCTGGCAGAGAAGCTGACTCTGTGGAGTGAGGAGGTGGACCCAAGTGCCGACACGCGAAGAGACAATACTTGATGTAACAAAACGAGCCATTTATGAAGGCTGGCAAAAATAATACAAGCAAAGGGCAAGGGCAAAAACTAAACCTAAACTGGGTGAACTAAGGCTAAACATAAAAATTCATGGAACGTGAACATGAACATAGAAACCTGACATGAAGACCTGGCATGAATTCAAAAACCTGGAAACAATACGTGACGTGGAAACAAGGCAGGATAACAGACGAACGGACAAGGAGTGAATGAAAACACACAGACTAAATACACACAGGAAGTGATCAGGGGAAGTGGAAGCACATGGGGAAACAGCTGATATGAATGAACATAATGATGCCACAGGGGAAGTGTCACTTAACACAGACGAACATGAAAACAGACCTCTTCAAAATAAAACAGGAAACGTAATGAGACTCAGACATGACAACAAAAACTTGACAACATAAGACACGCAGACATGAAACACATGAAGGGTGAGGGAGACTTAAACACAGGGGGTGAGGACACAAGGGGAATCTAATAGATAATAAACCATAATATGGCAACTTAGGCAAAATAGAAACGAGCTTAGATAACTAAATGAGGCTTAAACATAAACAATGAATATCAAAATATAAGAAAACTCAAAACACTGGGTCAAACGACCCAGAACTGTGACAGTCCACCTTCAAGTAGCAAATGTTCTTTTTAAAAGTTGAGAAAAGAATACTTTTCAAAAGATTTCCCTTTTGAAATGATAGAAATTTGTTTTGGCTAGTTAGAGAGAAGCTAACAGCTGAAGAGCCTGAAACGTTATTTGAGTATATTATTTGGAAACCATCAACAGTCAGAGAACGTGGAGCAATCTTCATCTTCATCTCCAATGACAGATACACTTCTCTCCCTGTAAACCGTCCATGAAGTCCTCTGCTGCCTAAGAAAACAAATGCTTGTTTGCATGATTCTAATGTCAGTGATTCCCAAGTCACAAAGCCTGGGCCACCAATGATGGAAATATGTCATAATCACTGAAGCACAACTTTCTGCAGCAAATTAACTACTAAAACTCAGAGAGGAAAGCAGGTGGAAGAAAATGTTTTTCCCAACTGTAGATTAGAAAATCTAACAGACAAGATGACATATCAGTGACAGATACTCTTCAGTGAAGCTGAGCAAATTTGGGATCGCAAGCACCAGCGTGAAATCTACAAAACTCTTTTTGATCACATTGTCAGTGATTTAAGCAGTCTGTCTAATTTCTGTTCTTTCATTTAAAACATACATAAATAAAAGAGTTGTGCTAAAGCATCATTTAAAGCTCATGAAAACCAAGAGCTTTGCTTCATACTGCCACAAGGGAAATAATGAATGAGCTCTTACTGTATTGTCTCACTTTATTAAACAAGACCACTTATAGAACTCCTGAAGTATCCTGTTTGCGGCTTTTGATAAACGCAGTATTTTTCAATTTAACTGCTTAATATAGTGTAAAAATAAATGAGAATCCATACACAGCACTGGTGATGAATTATTATTCACATTTTAGCAGCTGGCCTTGTTAGAAGGGAGACAGAGTAAGTGGAACACAGATCTACCTGCGTGATTAAAATTGATGCTCAGCAGAAGATAAATACTTGTTAACTGAAGAAAGTAGCTGAGCTGATTACATAATTAAGGAAAAGGGCAAATATGCACATAAAATTGAATGTCTTTCCCCAAACCCCACCCCACATTCATACAAGTATATTAGTTCATGAAATCAGTTTATCTGGCGGTCTGGTTCATTGGCTGCACTTTGAAAAGCCAGCTGCAAACAGTGTCAACATCCAAATCAATTGAAGTCAAGGCAGATGACAGGTTTAAAGTAGCTTTGCAGGGAGATAGCTATCACTGCTCCCCTCAGAGGAAACAATGGCTCAGCCTGCAGTCAGTGATTTTACTGTCTGTCATGCGCATGCAGCACTGGGAAAATAATTCCAGTAGAGGTCTAGATATAAACAAAGAAAAAAAGATGGCTTCGGTGGACAAAGATAAAATAAAAAGCCACTAAGGGACAATGGAGAGCTCATGAGTGAGGTTTATGAGAAAATTAATGAGAGGAATGTTGAAGGGGAGTGGAAGAGAAAAACGAAAAACTTTGACAGCTTACTAACTCGTGGTTTAATGTAAGAGGTAGTGACAGGAATCCTAACTATGGATTTTTTATCCTTTGTTTTTTCCCCCCCTCACTCATGCAGCTCAGGTTTTCAACAGGTAAAGTCATTATTTTCTAGGAGTTAGGAAAATACAGTCCAAGTCCCCCCCAAAAAGCTCAGACTGTGCAAAATTTGAATAAAACCAGAATCTACAAATCTTGTAAACCCATTATTAAAGAAAACCTAATAAAATGCTTAAACTGAAGAATTGAACCATTTTAAGAAAAATAGTAGTTTATTTTGACTTTAATGGTGGCAACACATTTCAACAAAAGTTGGGACAGGATGATGTTTACCACTGTGTCAGTTGCTGGACTTTTGAGAGAGGAATCTTGTCACATTTGTGTCTGATCAGTCTCACGTCTTCTTTGTTTTCTACTACGAAGAAATGTTGTCATGTGCAGTATGCATTTTTGAATTATCTTGCTGAAATATTCAAGGGCTTCTCTGAAAAACGTGTGATCAGAAATGGAGCATATGGTCCTGCTCCTCTTTAGTCTAGGGGATGTTGTATTCATGTTTTCCATAAAGAATTAAAAATTCGATTCATCTGACCCCTGAAGTGTTTTCCAGTTCCCCTCAGTCCATTTTAAATGTGCTTTGGTCCAAAGCAAACGGCAGCATTTCTTGATCATGTTCAAATATGGCTTCTTCTTTGCATGATAGACATTTGACCTGCATTTGTGGATAGCATGGTACACTGTGTTCACAGATGGCTATTTCTGAAAATGTTCCTGAGCCCATGGAATCAGATATGTTACATGACAGAATCATACCTGTGTTTTTAGTGCGGTGCCACCTGAGGACCCAAAGATCACAGGCATCCAATATTGATTTTCATCCTTGTCCACTGTGCACACAGCTCTCTCCAAATTTAAAATCTTTTGCTGATATTGTGGACTGTAGATAATGAGATATTCAAAGTCTTCACAATTCTACGTTAAGGAATATTATTCTCTTCGTAGATGCTCTTCTTTTGCAAATAAATAAAGCTCTGCCCAGCTTTATTTCTGAACAGCTTTGGTTTCCGTTTTATATCCAATAACCTAATAAAATGTTACTCCAGTTGTGTCTTCTGAGTACTACTTATTTTTTCCACCTTTGGTTGTTCCAATTTTTTGAGATGTGTTCCTGCCATCAAATTCAAAATGAATTAATATTTTCCTTAAACTGCTGTATTTTCTTTTTGGTTTTGGTCTGTCGCTGCTGTATAGTGTAGATCCAAAGCTGACTTAATTTACAGTGTAGCTGGATATGACTTCAGAATATTAACACAACAGAACAAAGCCGAGGCTAACGTCAAGCTTGATTTATAGTACTGTGTTCCTCATCATCAGTATAATGTAGTCCCATACTTGTGGCTGTAACATGCGCCATAATCTTACCTACTGCATAACTTCCATTTTTGTCCACATCGCGACCTGACTTGCACCCTCCTAAACATGTAACTACAAATTGTGCCAACCCACATCACGAGAGTGTGACAGGTCCACATGGCAGTAATATGCCATGTGGACACAGTATACTGATTAGCAAAATTATAATGCTTCAGTGAAAGAAAATACAATAGGCTGTGATTACATCTAGCTTCTTCACAATACTAACATAATAGGCAGTATTCTGCTAATGTAGACATATGCCATTTTTTATTCATAGCGCTGACAATCTTTGTGTAGACAAAGTCAGTTCTGAAGACTTCTTTCTTCCCACTTGAAGAACAGTTCCCTTTTTACCATGGGAACTGTTGTTTGCAGTATCCTTTTTACTGCAAACAACAGCCTCATCTTCTTATGTAGGCAAACATGTGCGCTCTTAAAAAATTCAGCGATTTTACAAGATTTTACGGCTACGTGCCTCAAGTCATCCACACAAACCCAAGGATACCCCTCGAGGTCCCGTGCCAGTGCCATGATGAGTCAGAACATTTTTTGCAGGTACACCAAAACAATGTTAGCCAGGTAGTTTTAATACCGTCGCTGATCAGTAAACATGCTCAGCATGTACCAAATTACTGCAAAAGCTCTAAAAGTGTAAGTGTGTCATGCGGCAGTAGGCGGCACCCATCCATCAACCACTTTCTCACTCCATCCATTTTTTTTAACTGCTTATCCAAGTTTGAGTCACAGGGAGCTGGGTCACTTGACAAAAGTCAAAAGATTAGAGGAGGGGTACACCCTGAGCTGGACAGATCAGCGGGGCTAAGACACAGAGACAGGAAACCACACACTCTCACAGCCCACCTATGGCCAATTTAGAAATACAAGAATGTTTTTGGCTTGTGGAAGAAAACCAGAGGACACCCACACTAGGACATGGAGAACATGCACACACTGACACACATTAGTGTCAGTGAATGTTGTTTCATTTTCATACAATGGTTTAAAAGCTTAAAGAACATCCAGAGTTAGGTTGTTTGTTTATCCATACATACTTGCTTAAGTATGGATGGATGTTTCCATATTGTCTTCAAGCCAGGAAACGATTTTCTTCCATCAGCAGATCAATGAGTTAAGTGCTAACGCCCATGAAATATAACACCAATCAACAATTCATAAGCTTTTTTTTTTTTTTCTTCGTTTGTGTTTGACTGACATGCACACATTCCTCAGCATCTGTGGTCCTGCCAAAAAATAATTTGCTGTGGGTGAAGCACATAATTGGAAGGTAGCTTTGCAGGTGATGGAGGTCTTGGTTCTCCCAGTGGTGTTCATCCTTAACACCTCAGCACGTGCCTTGGTTTAAACAGAAACGTATTAACTGCTCTTACTCACTGATTATCACCTCTTTGTTATTATGATTATTATTATTATTCCAGCTGACTGTTAAGTGTTTGATAATATTTTCTTACCTAAAAATGTTTTTCTCTTGAATTCAGACTAAGTAGCTTCTGTCACCACTCTCATCCTAAATTCCTTTAGTGCCGATCTGCTCACAGTCTGGAGAGCATCATTAGTTAAAGCCGGCATTTAATTGCTAAAATAGACAAGAGAGAAGGCACGAAAACCAATCTCCCCTTTTACTGCAAACATACTATCCTCTGGTACTCTGTTTTCTACCACTCAGTTTTTTTCCCCTTCCTCAGCAGTCCACATGAATCACATATCCACAATCATGGGCTCATTGCCCTCATGAGCGCAGTGCCAAAAAGACTGCAAAGGGTCATACACGAATGATCCAAACTGATCTACAGTATGCGTCACTACAAAAGCGGGGGATAAAAATGTAACTACAACTGTTGAGCTGACAGTCCAGCACCCTCCACGTTTCTACAATACTCTACTCCCCTGCTGAGGAGACTCAAGTGAAGCTGTCAGGGGTATCAGCCTCCAGTGCTGCTCTTTTCTGTGTCACAGGGCGCTACTGTGCGCACACTGCTGTCAGCTCAGCTCCGAGACACTCACCACTAACTTTATTCAGACCGAACGAAGCTCTGCTGTAACAGTAAAAGTGAGAAGCTTCACCGCGAGGACTCCACACCTCTCTGTCCTGTCAGGTGTGTCACAGGAAGGGACGTCTCTTCACATACCTTCGTAACTCGAGTCAGCACCGGACGGACAGACGCACATTAAATATCCACTGTAGATGTCATTTTCCTCTTAACTCCAGTGTTTCCTAGCGGGAAACCAAATGAAAAGAATAAAACGGTCCCTTGCCTTGAAATCCAAAGAGGAAAGCGACGCCGGCGATCCACGCGGTGTGTATCCAGAAGTAAGCCATGGTGTCCTTCGCTCAGGTGCAAAAGCTCCGCGCTCCTCCAGATGAGGCTCCGTCTCCAGCGGTAAGTTTCCCGAAGAGAAAGCGCTGCAGATGAAGCCGAGCGGAGGAAGAAATCCCAGCCTGAGCGGAGCTGATGAACAGGAGAGCCTGAGACCGTCACTGATTCTTCTGCTACCTTTGCGCGGACATTAGCGACCCCTACCGAGAATCTTCCATCTCACCCACATTACGGTCACCCCGGTGGCTCCCACTTTGAGGCGGCACTACAGCTATGATCAAAATATTTTACATGTATTCAAAATTTTAGATATAAACTCAAAAAGAAGAACACCCCGTATTCCATCTCGTCATACTCATCTCTCTACATGTATTCTTACTGTATGGTTTAAGGGTTCATGGGTTCATACGGAATAATGGCACAATTTTCCTCACCTCTGCAGCAAAAATATATACACACTATAAACAGATACATAAAATATCCTATTAATATTACAGTGACCGCTGTTACGAAATCTTTATAGAGCACAGTGTTTCTTTAATTTTAATTTTACTTGTTTGGTTCATTTTTCCTCTGT
>VVHJ01063577.1:0-10661 GCA_015107715.1 Tylochromis polylepis | reverse complement strand
CGTTATCCATTTGAAGTGATGCATTATCAGGGATTGTAATATCTAGTCCTTTTTATTTTAATATATATATATATATATATATATATATATATACACATACACACTCTTTTAATTGAGTGTTTATTTAACCTTCTAATTAAATTTTTAAAAAGCAATCAAATAACAATTTGCATATATTGGTTTTAATTTGTATCATATTTCTTACATCCAGATTTTTTGTAATTTATTACTTAAAAATATACTATGCAATTTATTTTTGAAAGAGGAAAACAATCACATTGATGATGTAGAAGTCTCAAAAACTCATGTATCAAATATAATACATTTGGCTTAGAAGGGATATACTGAAACTGTGCACGTCTGCTTCACCATCTGCAAATCTGTTTCTGAAATTTATGGTAGTGCTGGGCATGTTTTGCCGTTTTTTATTATATTAAATATGATATTATATATCTTTTGCCTAGAAGTGACTTAATAATCGAGGTGAATGGTTTGCCTGCTATGTGGTAGACAAACTGCCTACCACAGTAGCTGAATTTTTTTTTGCAGCCCTAATTGTTATGCACTGAGCCATCAGCTGTCTGAGTCACCTGCTGTGGCGTAGGGCACTATGCTAATTGTCCTTGAGTGACTAAAGAGCTCAGATTAGACCGCTGATTCTTTCCCTTTTTTTCTTATAGGCTAGCAAAGGTCAGCCTTTCAAAATATTAGTTGGACTATCTTCATGTATGGACTAAAAGGGTGTTGTTGAGGATAGCCTGAAAGGCTAATTCTAGTCAGGTTTCAAGACTCATCCTTCTGCTGCTCTCTCACCTTAGCTCGGGGATTGATAAGACTTCTGTTCCTGCAGCTGTGCTGCTTTGGAGCATTGCACAGTGATAACAGACCAGCGAGACGTCAAGCTGTTATCTCCTTGATGCTGACACTCACCTCATATACTTGGTAACATGTGCCCAAAAGGTACAGAGCTCTCACTGAGAAAGCTGCGGGAAACCAAGGAGACAGAAGACAGCAAAACAAGACTGCTCACATTCACAACTGAACACGAAATTCAGGAATCACATCCAACTACTGAAACAGACATTTCAGATATTTATGTTTTTAACTGAGCCATTTTATAATACCCTTGCTGCCACTATATTTATTAGCTTTGGCTTGTGTGAAAGAAAGCAGAAAAGCTGGCTTAACAAGACCATGGTCAATATGAAGAAAGCTGGCCTCAACTCAGGTGCTTTAGGGCACCCAAGGTACTTTAGAGTTTTTAGGCAATTTAGAACAAATGGGATTAAAAAGAATCATATTTATCCAATACATAAATCATGTTGACAGATATACAGTTATTTAAATTCAATGCACCTGGACCTAGAGCTATCAAAAGAACTGCGCAGAAGCTGTAAATGTAATACAGAAACTCTCTGGTCATAAAATGAGAAAAAGACACAATACATGCTTTGAAGCTATCATTCCTTTTTGTTTTAAACATGACAGAAGTTGGACAGAACCTGTTGAGAGACAATGAGTTTTTAGACACTTTGTTCTTCAGAATTAAATTAAGTTTTACATTAAAAAGCGGTTTGTACTTCATAAGCGCTGGCAATGAAAGGGAAGGATGTACCTTATCTCTGCCTGTACTCTTGCTCGCTTTTATTACTGAGGTAATTTGCATTTTAATTTGGAGCTTGAACCTGTGCTTAATAGAATTAAACTGAGAGACACATTGACATGGTTTTCTGACCCCTTCACGCCCTGAAAGTACAGAAGGAGTAGAATCACTCAAATTGTAGCAAGGCACAGGCTTGACCCGAGCTGGGATTAGCTTTAAAGGTAAACACTGGCTCCTTCAGTGCCAATTATTAACATCATTTAAAACAAACTCCCTGTAGATGCAGCACATTAACCTGTAAAATTGTGTGCTATTGAAAAAATCAGCTACATTTCAATTTAGCTTTCCCTGCACAATCATGACAGTTTTGTGTTCAAAATTAGAAGACCTTGCACAGAAAACTATATTGTCTTTTTCTCTTTAATGCACAGCAAGCCCGTGGTTTATTTTTACCATAATAACGCAAAGGCTTGTATCTGTGAAATTGGAAGTAGGCTTGTCAGACATTTGAATGTTTACAGCAGCTTTGGATTTCTTATTCTAGTCAATATTATGTTAGGGTATGGGGGAAATAGCCTGAGAGGGAGAAGTGCTATGAAGCATGAACAGCCTAGCTGTCGACCTGTGAGAAACAGAATAAAGTTTGGCATTTTGTAATTAGAAATGAGGGGCCAGATCAGCAAACGAAGCATCTCAACTGGCACACACCAGTGTCTTGCACTGTAATTACCACTGCAGAAAGTAGACATAGCATGAGATGCCTGCCTCATAGAAGCACAACTTAACCAAGGCAGGTGACTTTACTTTGCTTCACTTTTTGTTTCTGAATTTATTGATCAGTTTCATTACCTCAAAATTTAGATTTTACTGCCTCATATACTGACATTCATCTAGTCAGTCAAAGGGCGGAGTGCCCACTCTGGGTCAGGGACGAGTTACTGCCCCAAGTGGAGGAGTATCTCAGGGTCTTGTTCACGAGTGAGGGGAGCGGGAGATCAGCAGACGGATTGGTGCTGTGGCTGCAGGGATGTGGATTCTGTACCAATCTGTCTTGGTGAAGAGAAAACTAAGTGTAAAAGCGAAGCACTCGATTTCACCTATGGTCACAAGATTTGGGTAGTGAACGAAAGAACGAGATCGCAGATACAAGCGGCAGAAATGGGCTTTCTCCGAAGAGTGGCTGGCCTCTCCCTTAGAGATAGGGTGAGGAGTTCGGCCATCCGGGAGGGGATCAGAGTACAGCTGCTACTCCTTCTGGGTGAGGTATTCCGGGCATGTCCCACCGGGAGAGGTAGTGGCAGACAGGGGAGAGGGCAGTCTGGGCTTCTCTGCTTAGGCTGCTGCCCCGTGACCCAGCCCTGAATAAATGGTATAACATGGATGGGTGGATGGATGGACTGACAATTGACACCTACAGACAGCTGCAACAGAAATGGAAAAAAAGACTAAATGAAGCATAGTCCTGAGTCACACTGAGCACAATCAATACACTTTATAGAGTACATAATACAGCTTTTCAGCAAGGTATGTGGTTAAGTCTACAAATGTATATTATATCCTTAAAATATAACTACAACGTATGAAGGATAACTGGATGCCCAAACACTACAATATAAAGAAATTAATTTCATTCAATGTTGTGGAAGTAATGTTAAAAGAGTTTTGCTTTTAACACACAGAACTTTGGATCATACATAAGAGGAACACTTAATATGTAAATCCTGATTCTCTTCATCACTGCAGTGGACTTCTCTGAATTTACCATCTACAATTTTAACAGGATAAAGAGCTGTGGGCCAAACAAAGAGGTCTCATCCTTAAATCTATGTCATTTAAAAATGTCCCATGATGCCATGAAATAACAAGAGGCAGCCCAGGCTCACAAAAACAAACCAAAAAAATACCAAAGCTCTGTTAGGAATACAAAGTGGGTGGATACATGTAAAACTAATCTCAACACTTAAGTAAATAAATAACAGAATCATAAAACACTTTTGACTGACATATGGGGTAGGGAATATAAGAGTGTTATTTACTCAACCAGGAATGCCTGCTATTGACCAACTGGCACTTTAGTTAGTACATTTTTTTCCACAAGTCACCACTATGTCATTTTCCAAGTTTACTCCTTCTGATTGGGTTATTTGTTTGTAGGATAGGACCTATGTGGATTGGGCTTGTATATCTTATGGTTCATTGACCGGACTGAGATATGAGGATGTCTGAGGCTAGGCCAATGGCTTTGGCCTTTTTGAGAGTTTGTCAAGCTGTTTCTGAGAAATCTGTGTGGTGTGCCAGAGGGAGCTCCATTTCCTACCAGAAGCTAAATTTTCCATGAGCGCCACATCGTAACAAGATGTTCACGCTGCTGATTGGAACAGTGGCATTAGAATGTGCCAAAGACGACCAAATTTTTGGCAACTGCTACTCCAGTGTACTGAAACATTAACATCCATCCACTTAGAACTTTTCCAATTAAGTTTTGCGAGAGGGCTAGACCCTATCCCTGCTGTTATGGGGCGAGAGATGGGGTACACCCACAGATAGATTGTTAGTTTGCTGGGGGCTTACACACAGAGACAGACAACTATCACATGGCCAATTTAGAATCAGTTAACCAGTTAACCTAACAAGCATCGTCTCTGGACTGTGGGAGGAAACCTAGAAGAACACATATACAGAGCCCTGATACTGTGCTCTATTCCCATATCATAGCAGAGTGATTTAAATATATGCAGTTTAATAGTAATACACACTGGTATACATATAAGCAAATTCTTACTTCTCAAATATTACTCTTCATCAATGCAAATTTAAATTAATAAACCTAATATCAAAGTTATGAGATCATGCCTCAAGCACACCAGCCATCTCACTGGCTCATTGATTAAATTAGGTCTATATTTTTTGGTGGACATAAGACATAATTTTTTTTGTAGTTTTTCCTCTGTATACCACCACAGTGGAATAGTCAATGTGGGATTTAAGTGCAGACTTTCAGTTTTAATTCAAGAGTTTTTACATTATTGCATTAACTTTTTTTTATACCCACATTTTCAGGGGTTCAAAAATAACTGAACCAGCTCTCATAATTTTAAACATAATCTTGTTTTTAATAATTGTATGAAAATCCTTTGTAGCCAATGACTGCCTGAAGTCACAAACCCATGGACATCACCAAATGCTGTACTTCTTCCCCTGAGATGCTCTGCTGAGCGTTTACTGCAGCTGCTTTAAGTTGCCGTTTGCTTGTGAGTCTTTCTGCATTCAGCTTTGTCTTCAGTACGTGAAATGCATGCTCTCTTGGGCTGAGATCAGGTGACTGACTTGGCCATTGAAGAATATCCCATTTGTCTGCCTTAAGAAATTCTTCGGGTGCTATAGCAGTATGCTTTAGGTCATTTAGTTCATGATGCCTTTGCACCGACTGATCAGTTTTGCAACATTTGGCTGAATCTCAGCAAAGAGCATAGATCTGTACACTTGAGAACTCATCGTGCTGCTCATCAATAAACACCAGTGAATTAAAGCTGAAAGTTTGTGCTTCGATAACTTCAATAACTTATTGGCTGTTTTTTTTTGCCTGTGGTGTTGTACAGAGGCAAAATTAAAAAAAAAAAAAATATGGGCCAAAGTATAAATACCAAAATAACATAATTAAGCACATCAAATGAAGCTTATGCGTAAGTTCAGTAAGAAAGATCTGTGATTACTCATCTGCCTGCTTTCCTGGGTGTTTGGCTGCTGTGCTATTCTTTACATCACTTCCATTTTCTCCTGCTGTCAAACTCAATGCTGACATCATTGCTCTACTCCAATCACCTTCTTGCCACCTTTTCGGAGCCAATCAGCCCACCCTTTATTTTAAATATTAGTGCTGTTTTGTCATTCTGACTTTCAGACTCTTATTCATGCAACCTACCTCCTTCCCATATCCACCTTACCCTAGTCACTTGGACCTCCTGCCAAGCCTACACCTTCATCTACAACACCACCAGTGTCTAGACTGCGGGTGGTCCTGTCCTAATTCCACTCAGCTATAATGGGCCATCATGGTCTAATTGCCAGTTGTTTAACTGAATTCTGTAGCTCAACAAATCATGTTAAGTTTTTCCAAATGGTCTCTCCTTTATGAAGTGGCAGTTGCAAGTTACACCTTGAGCCCTAAATCTCACAAACTGCCCATCACTTGCAATTCCTTCTCAAACTGCTAACTGAACTCAACAATTTTCCACTCTTCATACTCTTCAATACAAAAAGCCTCTTGCCTTTGGAAAGCTGTATATGTCTTTAATAAAGTAAAGAAACTTAAATACATAAAGTATTTCTTATTCTTCATATTCCTAAGATGTAAGTGGTGTAGCATCTTGGAGCACTGGCATACAGTCTCAAAAGCAGCGGCTGACTACTCAAGGACACCAACAGATCATCGTAGCATTGGGATACAGTGCATGAACCACTTATGGATCTCCGTCTCTCCCCCAGAGTAAACAGTATTATTTAAAAAAAAAAAACTATCACACAATACATTTTTGACACATCTCATCCTAGCTTGGAAAGAGGAAACAAAAAAGTTAAAGTGGTCAGCGGGTTCCTTCAGCCTACCATATGTAGCAGTGTTAGCTAGCATTAGAATGTAGTGAACTCACTGTTTTAACAAAAACAATGAGTTGACATAAAAAGTTGTCTTCTCACCATCCTTTTCCAAAATATTCCAGACGTTGACTGATTCTTCAACTGCTTTTTTGGTCAAGAGGCTAATTCTGTTGCTTGCTGTCAGCACTAAATAAACATATGATTTGATTATTGGCATGTGCTTGGGTTTGCAACAGCACCTTCCTGTGGTGATACCTAGTGTCACAGTGTCCCATGTGGAGTGGTAAATATGAGTGAATATTACCTGAACGTCTTCTCACTTTGTATTGTTTTAAGAAAGCTTTGTTTTTTCTTAATTTATTGTGTAGGCAAGGTGTAAATAAAGTTGTGCTACTAACACATCACTCAAAATAACACTACATTTATGCACTTTTACTCTTTTTTGTAGTGTTGCCATGAATTACCAATATGTGTTTGAAACCTTCAGGCTGTTGCCAATGGAAAAGAAAGATTAGTCATAGCAGAGGTATTGCAGTGATATTGAGCTTCTGGCATCACTGGGGAGATCAACAATGTAATGCCTATTAATTCAGAGATGAACTGTGCAGCTCCTTTCATCTTCTCTGTGTTAATACTCTGTGCTCAAAACCAAAGTATCAAGTTCAAGCAGCTTTACTTTGCTGTTCTTTCTCGTTTCCAGGCACATTTGTTAACATACCGTAAACCATTTAATCTGGATCACTATTTAAACTTTGTGTGCTTTCCCTACGTTCCCAAACAAACAGCTTGAACACAAAGTAACCTAACAAAATATAACGCAACAAAAAAATGTCTACAATAAATGGTTAAACTTGGAGATTTAATTGAAGGAGCACTATGAGTTTTTAATAGCATTCTTCATAATGCACACAGAAATGGTCCCTGATAACTCACACTGGTGCTTTCCGAACGTATCAGCGTACATTTAATTATCCCTGGGGCTGTGACAACAATTAGCAAACAAACACTACAGACATTTGAACTTTTCTTTGTAAACAGTGTAGGTAAACTGATTTTAAAGTGTTTTGACTCAGGCTAGCTGCTTGTGTTTTAACATGTTTTACAGATATATTTATAGACCAACAATGCAGAGACTGTGCACCACATTCAGATCAGAATCATCCTCCTGACAAAACACTGACATATTTATTTATTTTTATTTATTATTTTTATCACTGTCCCTCAATGAGGACATCACATCAAGAATTGAAAAAAAAAACAAAACATAATTTATGCTATATGTTCATTGCTTGAAGAGAGCTAACAAAAGTCACTGCCTCCATACCCAGAAATGAAATTACATAAAAATCAATCTTGGTACTAAAGCTTGTTAAATGCACATTATAGATACTTATAAATAATGCTAATTTAATTTATATCCTCATTCCCCATCCACCCTCTTCTCCAATTCAGGGTAGAGGGGAGAACAAGCCTGATGATGGATTAAAAAAAATGTCAAAAATAATCAGGCTACAGTATTGACATTCCAAGGAAACAAACAAACCAAAAAACCCAAAAGGAAACCTCACTTAGTGATTTAGTTGCAAGGCTGCTAATCCCTTAGTGCCTCCTCCCCACCCTTGCACTCCATTTGCAGCTAGCATGTTTGTCTAGAGGTGTTTTCACCGTACACATCATGAAGCCTTTCACATTTCACATTTCTAGGAAAACTTCCTGTGAGCTTCTGTTGTTGGTATTTGTAAAAATCAATTAATAAGATATAATATGCTATCATTTGCATGGTGATGGATACAGGTGACCGCATGGGTCATTTAAATGATGTTTGATTTGAATCTGCATTCAAGCACCGTCAACTTCACTCAGTTGCTTAGTGATGTGGTTGTTATCCTTACTAGGCTGCAGCATTAGCTCATTTGAAAACAGTGCACTTGTTATATGTCATAAGTCCATGATCAGATTTGTCAAAAGTAGAAACTGAAATGTTTGTTAAAAAAATCATCTGTTAAGTGAAAAATGTGTTTTTCCTAGCTCAGAATAGGCCTTTGGGGGATGACAACGTATCTCGGGATATTTGGTCCTTTACAGTAAATGCCAAACAAAACAAATCAATAAATACTGGTAATAATTGTTTCTTAGATCTCTGCTTGGCGCATGCATTAATTCACAATGTTGATAAAGGTTTTACAGAGGTTACACAGATCTAGTATGTTTACAAAGTGACTGTTAAATTTGAAAAAAGAAAAACGGGGGGTGTTTCAGCTGAAACAAAGGCCACTTGTTCATTGCACCCGAGAGCTCTTGACAGCATACAATATATTTTAAATTAAATAAGCTCCCAGTAGACAAAGAACAGCCAATGGATTTTTGCACAGGAAATATGTAGGTATAGAAATGAAGCAAATAATAATAGCAAACAAAGTGCTATCCTATATTTCTGCTTTGCAGACAAGCACAGTCTAAGAATAGATGATTCAGGCATCATAACTATATTTATTCAGATTTTTAAAACATTACAAACATGTTATTAACATCAAAGCTCTGGACACCCTGCTCTTAAAATAGGCTTTTTTTTAAGAGCAGAATTCACATGTCTGAGCAAACAGATGGTAGTTTCACGCAGTTATTCACTTTGAAGCTGCATCCTCACACAGGACCCCTCCCTTCTATGCTGCAGAGCTATGGGTAAAAACTATCTCCCAACTAGAACACACTGACATGATTTCAAATGCTCCTACTCTGTTGCTCTCTCTCTCTCTCTCTCTCTCACGCTGGCTGCTGGTATCCTCACCGCAAGCAGTTGAGAATGTGAATGTGTTCTGTATTTGTTTTGCTGAGGGAGAAAATGCACACACTCTAGAGTATGATCTGAAGGAAAGTAGATCGAGACGGGCACAGCCTAGATCTATAATTGGAATCTGTTCTTGTACGTGAAGAGTTCAAATGCCTATTCTCCAAAACCCTTTCTCTTCCTAATGGGAAAGGAACGCATGGACACATCTTTGTAGATTTCAGCTTCTGTTTGGCAGTCTCAGTGGAAGACTGAGCTAAATATTAATGCTGCATTGCAGAATTTCTCATGGTAATACCACAACAAGCTCTTATTTCTTTGGGTGCAGATGTGATTTTCTAAATGGCATTATACTCACGCACTATCCTTAAGCATCAGTTACATATTTACAGTGTGAAAATACACATAAAGCTCACTTATTCTGCTAGAGTCTTGGATGGACATCATTACTGCTTACAATTTCTTGTTTTTGTGCTCTCGGGGCCCAGGTCCTGTGTTCTCATTGATTGGCCCATTATAGAAGACACCAACATAGAGCAGCCTGTGGTGCTAATGGCATGCTCTCTCATTCATACAGACACAGAGATGGTAAGCCATTACTACATGCAGCTCCTCAGCATAGCCTGTCACTGCTGTGGCTCATTCCGTATCCATCCTCACCAGAAGACCCATGATTGTTGTTAAGGGAAAATGATAGGGCATGTTCATTTTTTTCTCTCTTAAAGAACACCAAAATAACATCAAAAGTTAAAACCAGCCAAAGTTATGATACATTTCTCAATCATTGGACCTAAAGGTCTAATTGAATGGCCTCTCTGTAATGTACAATATATCATTGTCATGGTTAAAGTAAAGTTGACTTTTACTGGTAGGGCTTGCGGAGCATCAAAATCCCTGTTGGTCTGTTTGACCGTTGTTCAAAGCACTTGTTAACACTTCTGATATGCTAGCTTTAGCTGGCAGGACCTGATTTTCACTTATTTTATGTAGGCATTCCACATAATTTGTCTTTGTGTATTTGTCCTGTTTGTACTGAAGCATCTAATCTCACAGTGCAACACAGGTTTTACTGTGTAGTTGGTGTTTTAGTTTAACTCTTTACCCCTTGACAGCCTACTAAGAGTAAACCTTGAAGCTTTGTTCTGAACTGAGCGGTTTCTGTCATGTTTCAGGCCTGCTTATAGAACAAAATGACTGACCCGAAAACTATTCTAATGGTCATCAAACCACAGCTTTATTGAAATTAAGGGTACAGGGGAGGCTGTACAATGTTGTCTTTAGGGATGAAAGAGTTCATTGTGGTTGACAAACAGCCAGCTTTTGGCAGTAGCAGAACATTTATGCTACCCAGTGGAATCATATTTCATAGAATAGAATAGATTAGATCTTTATTGTCACTGTTACAAGAACAATGAAACAGTTTGGCATCTCTCTTTGGCAGCATGTAGATTTTTACATTCAGATTATTTTAGGATAAGAGAAGAAAATAAAATAGACTTAAGTTTAAGAGGTGCCTACACAGGGAATGTATGTGATAACATAATTATCATATATATATATATTAAAAAAAAAAAAATTCCCCGCTCGCCCCCCTGTGGGCGGTCTATCCTTCAAGCTCGGGTCCTCTACCAGAGGCCTGGGAGCTTGAGGGTCCTGCGCAGTATCTTAGCTTTT
>VVHJ01063575.1:48752-71466 GCA_015107715.1 Tylochromis polylepis | reverse complement strand
TTATTTCTTTGTTTTTATTTTATTTTTTTTTTTTTTTTTTAGATCTGATCACTGTAGAATTGTGTGTTTATGCTTAAAGATGCGAATTAACTTGGGTTTTCCTATAATCACAACACCGCTACGCTGGAAAGATCCATTATCCACATGGGATCTTTTGTGTTGTAAAAGATGTTTTCAGTCTTTCTTTTAAATCTGTTTCTCTGCATCATTTTAATATCTTAGGAACCCCAAACCTGTTCTGTTGATGTGGTCCATTGCTTTTAGTCATTGGTCGGATTGGTTATTTACCTTTGTACGCCTCTATGTTGAATGCACATGCCATAACTGACCGAAGCTGACCGAGGCCAGGCTGCTGGCATGCTGGATTCAATTCTGAGCTGTTCCTGCAGCCATGAGAGTACCATCTTTGATCTGATTGCTCTTGGTGGAAGTCTGACTGGACAGAGGTACCGAGATGAGGCGTTCCAACCTAAACTTGTACCGTTCTTGCAGCAGCACTCCACTCGGTGTCTGTACCTGCCCCCACATATGCCCTGGATCCAGATATGCTCTGTATTTGGGGCATATCCAGACATTTCCTTGGCCTAAATTTAGTTCCAATTTGTCTCCTATGGAACACCTCTGGGTTATGCTGGGTTAATGTGTGACCACTGGCCAGTAATGGAGAGACATACGTCAACAGCAGATCAGGACAGAAGATCCATGCAAAGACTGGTGACTGCTTGCACATCCAGGAAGCAACCATACCTCATATTACACATGTTGTATGTTCATATTTTAAAGTTTTGGTCTGTCAAATCAATTTAAAATACAAACTCGTATTTCTTTCTGTTTTTTCTTTAATTTCTTCTGTCTATAATCTACATCCATCAGATGAAGCATTCAGATCTTTTCAGGGGGCTTGTCTGCAATATCCTCCTAAGAAAACTAACGTAGACATAGACTTTTGATCAAAGCTGACACCATTAGGCTCCAAGAGTCCTCAAAAGAACAAAATACAGACAATATATAGAATGAAAAATTTAATTTTTGATCTTCCAGAGTTGATTTTCCCATTTTTAAACCACAAATTTTTAAAAACCTTTATCAGGATTTTCCTGTAACATGACATTCTGCAAGATTAGTACACCCAAACACCTTTAGACTGTTTTGTTTCACGCTGTCTAAACGCAAGGCAGCTTCCTTTGAATCTGCATGTTAAATCTCTGCATTCCTTATCAATGACACTGCAGTTCTTTTACAATTGAAGGCTTTTCTGCTGACAGTTGTTCTTGTTAAAGCGTTGCATGCCTCATTATTTATTCATTCTGCTGTAAAGTGGAAGTTTTCAAGCTCTGAAAGCTGTAACTCACAGTTGGATCAGTTGGTCTGCAGATGAGCTTCCTCTCCGCATTCAGCAGTCAGACTGAGTGAATCTTGTCCTCTCCAAATGCTCTTTGAGCTCTTTGTTTGCACTATCAGGTTAATCATTGTTCTCAGGAACTATGAAACATACTCAAACATGCTCTTTAATATCCTGTCATAGGTCAGTCTGTGCGCACACGCACAAGGCAGAGCAGGAAAGACTTCCTCTTTTCTGTGGTTTCTGTTTCATGTGTGAAAAATCCAAACTTACAGCGCGAAGTTCCACGTGAAAAAAGAGCTGGCCATGTGATCAAATGCTTTGAGACTTTCCACCGGATGCTGAGCCAGGCTGTGAGTATTTACTCCCATTCAGAGCCGGGATCAAACTGTGAAAACATTCCTTTATTGAGTTTGTGTCCATGCACAAAAAAAGATCCTTTTTATTTCTTCCATCTGCATGTTTTCAAACGTACACAATTATAAACACCACTGAGTTTGACTTGAGTTGCATGGTGCTGAACAGGAAGTCTGTCATTCCTTTTCTTTCAGGCTTCTGCCATTTGTCCACTAGATGGCAACAAAACATTATTAACAACATGTCCCATGTCTGGTCTGTTCCCTCCAAACTCTGATACAGTAGTGAAAGTTTAGTCACAGGTTTCTTAGTTTGGGCTAGAAATACAGCAGCGTCCTTCACGGCTACTGTATTTAAATATGGTGGAGCAACGTGGCTGCTTCCACAAACTGCAAACCTGCTCCTGTGTATTATTCACACATCAGTTACGAGTTTATGAGAACTCAGTTGTTGGGAGATATCATTAAACATTAATCTGTGTGTACATCTGAGTACAGAATTCTTTTTTCCTATTAAATAACCTCAAAGAATTACTGACTGTACCTTTAAAATGTCATAAACCATTTTAAAAAGTGTGTGTGTGTGTGTGTGTGTGCGTGCGTGCGTGCGTGTGTGTTCAAAACTTCTGCTTTTCTTTATGTTGCCTCAGGGCAACGTTGTGCAGTGTTGGGACTTTTTCCAAACATGTTTGCTACCACTGTTTTTGAATGTTATCGCATTCATCTAAAAATTATAGACTTTTTAAAGTTTAACTGGTTTTAACACATTTTGACGGAATAAAATGGGCACAAGATTGTTATCCAGAAGAAAAGAGCAGACAAATCCCATCTGAAAGTGAGGACAGTGAGCAGAAGTGAAAAAAAACCCAAAAAACAGGGTTTTAAATACTGATTCTCTGGCTTTTGTTAACTAAATCAAATCTGTTGACTGACTTTCTGTAACCAGTCATGTTCAGAAGTCTTTCAAATGATAGATTTATCTGTTTAAAAAAGTCCATCTGCTCATTTAAACTCTTACAGGCACTACACTAGTCAAAGTCACATGGCACTGGCCCGTGTGTCACAGGAAGGGAAGACTTCTTGGGTGCTGGCCGGGCAACACTTTGTTTTAAAACTGTTAAGTTGTACACCTCTGTTTCACAGTTTCATCACATGATATGACAGCTCACTGCAAGACACAACTTTATTCTTGAATCAAATCCAACATGCAGAGATGTTTGAAGTGGATTTTTCCTTTTGACCTAACAATCAGTTGGTACTTTTAGAAGATTTTGTGATTTTGTATACCTTATTAGTACTGGCTTGGATTTTCCGTCAGAACTGTTTTAATTCTTCATGGCACAGATTCACCAAGGTGCTGGAAAACTCGTCAGGGATTTTTGTCCCTAATTATGTGATGACATCACAAAGCTTCTGCATATTTGTCAGCTGCACATCAATAATATGAATCTCCTGTTCCACCACATCCCAAACGCGCTCTGTTGGTTTGAGATCTGGTGACTGTGGAGTACAGGAAGCAGCCAGCAGAAGATGGTTACACTGTAGTCACAAAGGCATGGACGTGCACCTTCGTCAGCCTGGTTCTGCCAGAGGTTTGAAAAATGGTCTGAACTGTTGATACAAGGTAGGATTGATCCATGCTTTCATGTTGTTGACACCAAATTCTGACCTTACCACCCGAATGTTACACCAGAAATCAAGACTCATTAGACCAGGCAACGCTTTTCATCTTCTATTGTCCAGTTTTGGTGAGCCTGTGTGAATTGTAGTCTCGGTTTCCTGTTTTTAGCTGACAGGAGTGGCACCTGGTGTGCTCTTCTGCTGTTGAGACGCTGTTCTGCACTGATTTGTGTTATTTAAGTTACCTTCTTATCAGCTTGAAGCAGTATAGCTTCCTCCTCCCACAGAATTGCTGTTCACTGGGTAGTTTCTCTTTTTCAGATCATTCCCTGTAAACTTCAGAGATAGCTGTGTGGGAAAATTCCAGCAGATCAGTACTTTCTGAAAAACTCAGACCAACAACCACGACACAGTCAAATTCACTTAAATCACCGTCCGTCCCCATTCTGATGCTCACTTTGAATGGGGAAAGAAGGTGTTGCTGTTTGACAATGTATCATTGAAAATCTGTTACAATCTCTTAGCGCCTTAAAAATGACACCAGTCCAACTCAGACATCACCTATCTCAAGCTGATTTACCTCTGACCTAAGATGCTGAACAATAATTTTCTGGTTGTGATCGTTTCCCCCAGCGCTACGATGAAAACACTTCAGAAAATGAGCTCTTCATTTGTGTTTCCCACAAGGGCTGGAGGCAATAATTGCCGATTAGCTTGTTGTAACTCCTCTAACAGATGTAAACAAAGCAATCAGTGGTCACGTTTTCCTCCCGCTGCGCTCTTAAAAATGATGTAAAGTTTTTGAGCCTGTCCCCAACAGAAGAGATGTAATCTGGTGTGAAAAACATGCCCTGTTTAGAAGTAAACAGGCGTGAGTTTATAAAAGTCAAACTAGCATGACTCACGTTTTTTTTAAGAGTGCAGAAGTGGTATGGTTGCAAGATGTTTGGGGGCACTGTAGCTCCAGACAGGCCTCGAGTATGTTCTTCCCTTGTTTTTCTCACAGTAAAAGAGGATTTGTGACATCTGGAAGTGCTCAGGAGGCAGGAGCTAGAATCCCCCCCTCATGTCCTTTCTCAGGGCACAAACATCAAAGGAGGCGACAGATAATGTTTTCTAAACGGCCAGGAGTTAGCCACCACCGACCGGTCTGCAGTCTAATTTGGATGAAGTTTGTCCAGGACAGGTGTGACTAGATGACGTACCAAACAAACTCAGTGTACAGTATATTCGACAACATGCTGTACACTGTGATATTATTGGTACTTTAAAGGTATTTGCTGTCCTATCTGGTTTAAAAAATACACAAAGACCTGCAAAAAATACCCATTACAGAATACGAAGAAAGAACTGAGGCGTCTTCATGTTTAAAACATCTGTGTGCTGCAAATTAGTGCCGGGCTGCACTTTTATGCAATAATTTCTGCCACAAGATGGTGCAGCGAATTGCTGTCGTATTTATTTAACCACGCAAGTCGATAGGAAAAAAAAGTCATCCATAGCTCAGAATTTTGAGTTAATAAATAGAAAATTTCGACTTATTGACACCAATCAGATGAATGAAGGTACATCATTTCCTTGTTACCTGAAAGCAGAAACCAGAAGGCATCAGCTGTCATTGAAGATACCTGTTTGTATGGATTAGCCTGGCACACATCGCAACTTTAAATGCATTTTTAGAGTTTTGTTTGTTTGTTTTCTTCTTTTGAAGTGACGTCACAAAAATGAGACAGGATAAACAGAAAATAACAGGCAGTAATTCCTCCTCAAATTTCCACTTCAAGCAGGTTTTGTGCTGAAGGAAAGTTGTTGGGTTCAGTCTCAGCAACTATTTTTAAAAGTTTAATTAGTTAAACGTAATATTTCACTGCTGCACCATCCTTATATGGAATAATACGTTCATTCTCCGTCTGCGCCAAGACACAAATTATACAGTTTTCACAATGTTTCTGCTACAAACATCTACTCCTGTGAGTCTGAAAGCTAAAGATCTGAGATTTTCTCACAGAGCTGAAGTCTCAATGAAAGGGGGACTGCAGAACACCTGCTGCTCCTCTCAGCTCTTTGATTTAGTGGAAAGGTATGTCGTTCTGTCTCCACGGCCTCCAGCACCTGATATTTACTCTAAACTCAGGAGGGCGACCTTCTCTGTTTCTGCTCTGCGGGTTCACGCTTCCCCCCCGCGGCGAAATCATCTCAGTCACAAAATGTTTTTAGTCACATGAAGAGATAATGAACAGAGGCTTTCCAGTGGCTGCTGTTCAGAAGGGCTTTCCTATCATGTGGCACACCAAAAGAAGAAGTTGAAGGCTTTTTTTTTCACATAATTCAATCCCTTTCTGTCTGATATGTTTTTATGGGGAAGAGAATTGAGAAAATACTAAATAAAAAGAGCATCCAAGAGAGTATGGGGGTTTCAGAATAACATAATTCTGTGGTGGAAATCAATGCATGAGCTCCACATCCACTGATGTGAAGGTAAAACTCAAAACAGCACAAAGAAAGAAAAGAAACAGGATCCAGGAAAGCCGCCAACTTCTCAGAGTTTTTCCCTACATTCAAATAAAGAGCTTTCCAACAAAGGAAAATCACCAGGAATGATTATGATTTTTTGTTTGATTTGTTTTTTATTTAAAACACATAATTTATTCAGGCATAAAATACAATTTTTTAAATCATCTGGTTTAGTTAGATTAATCCTTGTGACTACTTTTGTGCCATAAGATTGTCACCCGTAAATTGCATGAAAGATGCCACCTTATCTCCGAACACTGGCAAACTACTCTCTAAGACGTGGAGGAACTTTGAAGTGTCCGACGCCTTCATAGTAAAAGGTCCACCTTTTGAAAGGTGTTGGTTTCACACTTTTTCAAGGTGCATACAAGTAGGCGTCTTCCATGCAAACAATAGAATAGAATAACTTTATTGTACGCATTGGTGGGAACTTATCTTTGTTTCACCAAGACACAAATCAAAAAAATTCTCAGCCCACATTCATACATATGCATATATAAAGCTTCAATACAGAAATACATCACAGGGTCTTATTTTTCAGCATACTAGTTGCTTTTGGCACAAATCATCGTTTGTGCCAAACGTTTTGCCAGCTAGAGCCATGCCTTCACCTCGTCCCGAGGGCATTAGTTCAAAATCCGAATAAAGAGCGTGTTCTCAGTCAGCAACAATAGACCGGGCTTTCCTTACAGACAGCATGGTGATACAGCTTAGCCAATGAAGTTTGTTGGTGACCAATCATTTTTCTGTCAGTTCTGTCAATTCTGTTCAGAACTGCCTGTTTGTTCCTAGTTGCCACAGTCAGGTTACCACAGCAGACTGAGATTTTAAATGCTTTCAATCAAGCTGACTTAAACTCTTTCCAAAACATTGTGGCTAACTCCAAAGCCTCTAAACGGCCTGATAAGAAATAATCTCTGATTCGTTTCTTGTCGATGGAATCAGCGTTATCCATAATCTGTGGCACCTGCTGGCAACCTCCAACCACTTAGGAAATACGTATTTTTCCCTAGCAACTGGACGTTGCTAAGAGGTTGCCGAACTGTCTCTAGACCTGCATGACTGAGGTCTAAGCTAACATTGACTTGTCACTGTCAACTCTATGCAGACTAGGATTGCTTTGGTATGTAAGTCAACCCCAAAGACCCACTTCGAGCCAGGAAAACCCTTATTTAAGGTGGACTGAGCTGACTGCTGTGAAGTGGGGAAATAATAAGAAGAGAGGGATGATCTGACTTGTCATCAGCTCACAGTTCAAAGCCAACATCCATGCTAGTACATGGGTGTGTCATTAGCACGCATGCCAGGGGTAGCTTGAACATCTGCGAAGGCACCATTAAAGCTGAACGACATTTATCCAGGTTTGAAGCAACATGTGCTGTCATCCAGATGTCTTTTTCACAGAAGGTCTTTCTCAGTCCAGCATATTTCCTGGCAAACTGGCCTTCCTGCAGTCCAAACTCAGGGCACAATGTAAACATTGCAAAACACGAAACATGGCAAAACAGGCCCTGAAATCTGATACCGATTAAGAATGAGAAAACATTTTGGGGCTCTTCTAAAGTAAAGCCTAACTGGACGCTCACTTCCTCCGCAGCTGCAGGCGTGCTCTCACTGCATGAGCTGAGTACATACAGCTGCACAGGAGCGCACATACGCACTGCAGTTACACAGTGTGCGCCGTCTGCTGCAGAAATGTTGTCGGTTCGGGCGAAAATTTGTTTCTGCACAAAAATGCGTGTTTATTTCATTCACGTGCAGAAAAGACATAAAACACATAAAATGGGATTTAAAGACTTAAAAGTAATTCCGCTGTGGTTGAGGAGGGGGGAGTTTAAAAACATGCACATGTTCTCCCTGGTGGGCTTATCTGACGCTTTTTAAACTGCTGTTGTAATTTCACTTTGCTAACACTGACTCACGGCTTTGCGTCTTCAAGCTCTCCAGCCGTGAGTCTAAACAGCCCGCGAGGAGCACGGCGTGTTTATGCAGCTCTGATGAAGATGGGATGGATGATTAATTGATTTGTGGCCACGTGATGTTTCGGGGGATCACAGAGAAGAGAACCCACCTACCATCTCCGTGATTTACTGACCCCCTCCCCTCCCATCATCCTCTTCTTCTTCACTCTCAGTGATCTGAAAGCCAGTCTCCCGCGAGCGGAGCGCAAACTTTCCTCTGATCGCCAAAAGCCAGGGAGTGGAGGGGAGATAAAGTGCAGTTTGCGCCACTTTCGCCACATTCCTCCAAACTTTCAATGGGACCCGTGGGCTGGTCCGAGCCTGCTGCATCTGTTTAACCTGGAGCCGCAGTCATGGTCTGTTGTGCATTTGGTTCAGTGCGCCTGTCGTTCTTTGGATTTTTACGCATCGCGCTGCTGCTGGGGGTCGTGCAATTAGCGGCAATCGCGCAACATGGTAGGTGCATGCCTTGTTTAAACGCAACGGGTCTTTTTAAAGCCTAGTATGGAGACTTTGCCATGATATGACATGAAATAGAAGCAGATGCCGAAAGCGACCGTGAAATGTGTTCTTAAATAAAATGCAGAAATAAGAAAGTGTTGCGGAAAAAAAAGGCTGGAGCAGATTCTCCATAACTGCGTGACTTGGACTGCTCGTCTGCATTCCCATCACTCAGCTCCAGAGGTTAAATGGACCCTTCAAAGGCACCAGAAGACAGCAAAGCCAGTAACACAGAGTCAGAGAGAAACAATAATTAGATGCTTAAATCTGGAGAAAAGATTATTTTTTCCTCTCCTTTTGATCTAAAGATGTTTTTAAAGGATTTTTAATTGGTGCAGAAATTATTATCTGATCACGAATTTATTTTCCCTTTCATGCAATGGGGTAATTTTCCCCTCATTTAGAGATGAAGTCGTGCATGTGTGGCCTTTAATTCGCCAACATGGAGCTGATTATCATTTGGAAAAAATGTGGCTAGATTAACCCAAATGGAAATAAAAGTGTCAAACTTGTGAAGAGAGTCAGAAGTTAAGTCGTCATAATTGAATCAAGATCAAAAAACAGAGTTATGACTCATTAAAGAGTATAATACACTGTTACTTAATATAATCCAGTAATTTCCAGAGATTGGTGCTCTCCCAGTTCTTCTTCCCTTGCTGGGATCTAGCAGAAGTTTCAAAGAGGATTGTAAAAAGGTGCGCATAAAGGTCAGATTTGGTGAGCTGCTGTTTTCCCAGCTGTCAGAATTTGGAGTGAATGCAATAACCATACCAAAGAAAATGTTGGAGCTGATTATGAGTCCTGACTGTAACAAAAATGGGCTCGGTATACTCCAACCTATCACCCTGTCTTCCATCTAGCTCACATCTTTGCCTACAGGGCGTCAAGCAGCAGATCAAAGCACACAGTTGTAAACTTTAAGTCATAAAATGAAACACTGTGGGGTCCTCGCAGAGATTTCCAGACATTACTGTGCCAAAGCAAACTCTACCACAATTCGAGCAGGCACAATTTGTCCTGTTGACAGCAGCCTTCTGGATATTGATTTGTAGGTGACCCTCAGTAGTGAAACAAAACAAAACAAAACAAAAAACTTATCAAGTAAAATAGCACATTTAACCTGCTGACCTTGCAGTGTAACATGAAAAAAAGTGTTGAAAGTAGCTGAACCTCCCACTGAACCCCAGCAAATATGCCAGGAACCAACATTTACGTAAATGCCAAATATCCAGGCTACATTTTGGGATTTTTGCTGTATTTAATATGATGGTTAGGTTTTAAAGGAATCTGACTTGATGCATGAAATTGGGTGCAGGAAATACAGTTAGCTTAATTGAGTAGCATAAACTACGTTGCTATCAACTAGCCTATTCTTGTGCACTTGTGCACTTGTGCTTTTTTACCATTACTTTATTATAAATCAAAAACTAAAACCTTCTTTAAAAAAGTAGTGAAACTAATGTGTTTTTAAAGAGTGGCCATTCAGAAAAACAAGAGTTAGCTTGTAGGCTAGCGTCACCATGAGGGGTTTGTGTTAACTTTAGCATGCTAACATGCTCCTATTGACAGCGACAATATGTATAATTTTACATCTGTAGGTCAGTTTTTATCAGCTTACGAGCTTGCTAACATTAGCTAGGTTGCAATAAACACAATGTATCAAACAAAAGGCTTAGCAGTGCAGGAGCAATAAGCAGAGGAGAAAGCTGCAGACTTTTTGGTCTGGGGTTTTTATGCAGACTTCTCAAATTTTTCACGGCATGACCAAGTGGTTCAGATATCCACAGAGGTGAATCATAAAGTCCTTTTAATATGACAATGATGATGTCTCAATGTCATATTAAAAGGACTGGCATGATGAGCTGCATAGCATAGTCAGCGACTCACAGAAAAGGAAATTATTTGCTCATGTCACAGTCAGCACAACTTTGAAACTCATATATTTCAGTAGGGTGAATATTTTATACATTGTTGAAACGCCTCAGGGTGGATACATCACCTTGGCAACCAAGAAAGCAGAACTATTAAAAAAAGCTACAACTGCTGCATTTAACTCATACCTATAACCTGTACCTTTATCCTTCTGTTTCTAAACACTTAGTTGTATTGCCTAAACCTATCCAATTTGTACAGTATATGTATTGGGTGAAATAATTCACATCATTGTCAGTCCCTCCAACCTCCAAATGCAGACTTCTTTCGCCTTTTAAAACTCAAAAATCACTCATTTGTGTGCATGGACATGACTCAGAGTACACTGAGTGATTTGTGACAGATTTGTGATGAGCTTTGTGACACGGCACGTTATCCTGCTGCCAGCCAGTGTGAAATGTAGCCTCAGTCTCCTGTTCTTAGCTGTAATCAGTGTGGTCTTCTGCTATTGAGGTCCTCCATATCTTCATTGTAACAAGTGGTAATTTGAGTTACTGAGGCCTTCCTAGTTGCTGGAAACAGTCTGGCCGTACACCTCTGACAAGAACTGCCGCCCACTGGATATTTCCTTTTTTGTAGACCATTCTCTGCAAACTCTAGAGATGGTTGTGTGGGAAAATCTCAGAAGATCAGCAGTTTCTGAAATACTCAGACCAACCCGTCAGGCACCAACAACCATGCCACATTTAAAGTCACTTAAATCGCCTTTCTTCCCCATTCTCATGCTCAGATTGAACTTTCCCGGTTCATCTTGACTTGAATACATACCTAAGTGCATTAAGTTGCTGCCATGTAATTAGTTAAAATGGCGTACTTAATTAATTAATTATAAGTCTCAAGGTTTTTAGTGTGTGTGTGTGTGTGTGTGTGTGTGTGTGTGTGTGTGTGTGTGTGTGTGTGTGTGTGTGTGTGTGTGATCAAAATGTGGTCCCCTTTATGAACACAACACCATCACTGTCCAGTGATAAAATGAAAACGTTACAGGTGTGCTGCTGAGAATAAAATGAAGGTGGGGTTCAAAGTCAGGTGAAGGCCGACCTGTGAGTACTGAGGACTCATGTCGTCATGTAATAATGTCATAATGACTACTGGCTCTTTACACGACCACTTATCCTCATCCTCTTCCTGAAACATCCTGTTTAAGTTCCTGTCTTTTAAAGTTCTTCCTCCCCAAAAGACTAACTAGAGATTAACAATAAGATAAGATAAGATAACTCTTTATTGTCATTGCACAGTCATACCTAGTACAATAGTACAACGAAATTAGAAACTGTCCCACATCGGCAGTACGCACAACTAAACACAACACAACACAACACAACACAACACAGTAACTTAAAGTGGATTTTTTTTTAAAAGTGATAGAAGGTATGAGCAAAGGAATGACTTAATAAATAAAAGAATGATTGTATGTTTATTGCACATTGTTATTATTATTGTTATTGCACAACAAAACACAATGAGAGACTTCTACACTTTCCCTGAAGTCTGAGGTTTTATTAAAGAGTTTCCGGGTCTGTCAGTAGGGTATATGCTGCTTTCCAACCTCTTTAAGGAACTTGTGGCAAAACATGTATTTTCTGGTTATCTATCATTACTGCTTCAAACCTTGTTTTTATATAAAGACAATAAAGCATCGTAAGTGTTACCCTTCACAAAAAATGCTTTAATCAGTGACAATAACTCATCATCATATCATTTTAGCATTTTCACATTTTATTCAGACTCTGTGTAGTTTCTGACTGTGGGCCCTCTGGGAAAAAGACCCACAACTTCATCTGCGTTAACACCAAGGTCTCCCGAATTAATCCTCTTTCCTGAGAAACTAGAGTATTACCGGTTAAGTCTCTGCACATCTGAGCTGCTGAGGGTCTTCCCTCCCAGTGGGATAACTCCGAACCCCACCGGGGGGCTGCTCATTTACCTCCCCCACTTCTTCGTAAACTCATTAAGACACCAATTGGAACAGTTTAGCCAGCAGCACCTCCTTCCTGAAGCCCTGGTTGTTTGGACAACCTGTGACCTTGAATCTTGTCAGTGGAGCTTCCAGACGAGGTGTACACTCAGACAGGCGACAGTGTAAACAAAAGCATTTGGTTTCAAGGGGCTGTCAGCACAAAGACCGGCCGGTAAGCCCTTGTTTAGGCTTGGGATCACTGGTGGCAACTTTACCCTGCCCAATCATGACTTTGAGGGCTCCTAAAACATCCTAAATACCCTGAACATTTGTTTCCCCTGATGTGACTTTACTCGTCTGCCTCTAAGGTTTGTTAACAAAGACCTCTGCTGACAAGTTTGACCCATTTCACTCCACAGATGTAGAGCTTTTGGGAGTGTGGTGGTGTGGAAAAGTACATGTTCGGTGGAAATAATTTTTCTGGTCTTCTCAGCTTCCTGCTGCAGGCGGTGTTCAGAGGCCTGTCATGCACCGTTGGTTTTAGTGTCCTATCCTGGGGCGAGTTAAGAGAAGCGAGAGGCTCACAGGAATTTCTGTTATTCTAGGCAATTTAGATAACCGGTGGGGGTGAAATGTTCACCACCCTAACACAAAACAGTGAATTGTTTCTGCTTGTCACCTTTTTCTTCAGACAGCTTTGATTTTTGGTCACTTACTGGTATGTCACATAATTCTTCTGTTATAATAAACACACTGTTTGCTCACTCCTGGCTTTATAGATCAAATCAGATGGTCATACTGAAGTCAAAACTAAAGGCTGCTCAGTTAAATCCTTCATCCTCAATTTTAAACTGAGGCTTATGTCCGTTTGGGGTATAGCTGATCATTTTTTTCACCTTTGTGTGGCTTTCCACGACTGAGAAGTAGGCTTAATTAACTTTGATGTTGAGTGTACTTTAGTGTGCAGAAGTCTTAAGCCAGCTAGTTCTCTAGGCTTCTTGAAGGACATCCAAAGCTCTTCTTTGGATGTTTCTGCCTTTTGTTCTGTTCTCTGTCAATATGATCCCACACTGCTTCAATAATGTTGAGGTCCGGGCTCTGGGGAGGCCAATCAATGACTGATAGTGCTGCACTGTGTGTTTTTCTATACAGGTATGATTTTACTGCATTGGCAGTGTGTTTGGGATCATTGTAATGTTGAAAAATGAAGCTGTTGCCAATCAGATGCTTTCCAGATGGTATTGCAAGGTGGGTTAAAGCCTGATGGTATTTTTCTGTGTTCATAATTCAACAATTTTGACAAGATCTCCAACACCACTGACTGAAATGCAACTCAAACCATGACAGAGCCTCCACCATGTTTTACAGAGGGCTGTAGACACTCACTGCTGTACCTCTCTCGTGACCTCCTCTGTACATACTGACAAAGATTTGAACCAAAGATTTTGATTAATCATTCCATAAAACCTGTTGCCACTAATTTCATCCCCTGAGTTAGACGCCTTTATTATAGTTGAGTGATTCATGGGCTGGTGTTAAAGTGCCTTAACAAGCAAATAACAAACCACTTCTTCATTACACCAGAAATGAAGAAGTTTTAAAAAGTTTTGCCTCACTACTGCAGCCAACACATTTCAACAGGAACATCTTTTTCTTTGAAGGCAACTGTAGCAGTTGGCGAGTGTTTGCAGACAAGTCTGCCTCTTCATGCAAACTACTCGGTTGCTATTGTGATTAAAGCAATCGCGAGGAGATTTTCTGTCCAGCACTGTCTATCTCATTGTGACAAATTTCAACTCGTGACAGCAAGCAGCTTCCCACAACCACCATCCGAGGAACACACATTATTCCCTAGCAACCACTGGTTACCAGGAGGTCATTGACCGGTCTCTAGTATTTCTATACATTTGATACAGAAAAACATATTTTATGCTTTAGTTCATTAAGTTTAACAGTAAATATCTGTTTTGGTTTTTGGTTTTTGTGTTTGGATCCAGATGGTTTTCCTGGAAGCCTCGTTTTTAGGGTGAGCTGTGTGTATATCTATACTGCTAATGGAAATGTTTAAAAATCAGCACACAGAACCTTCAGTTGATTAAAAGGTATTTGGAAATTGGTCTACTGTTTGGTCTGCTTAAACTCCGACATAATGAGAAGACATTAGTTGATATTATTCTCCAAAGACTCGGTGACTCAGGTAAGTTAAAAACAAAAGGCAGATAACTCTGCGTGTCTGTGGGCTCAAGGGTCGTCACACATTTCAAAATATGTTGCTGTCAGCTTACTATTCCTGACCTGTGGGGCAGTGAAGATCAGGTGACTGGGGTATAAATAGGCCATCGGTTCATCTTGGCCAACTCGCTGACAGGATCAGAGTGACTGAGGACTGACTCTGATGTCACTCTAAATCAGGACAGTTGTCGCTGAGGGACCCTTCGAGTCGGCGGTGAGCTTTCGGCGCGTCCCCTGGACGCAGACGCGGAGAATGAGGTTTACATCTGTTTTCTCTGAAGTGATGGGGGGTCGCCGGGATCAGGCCCGGGGGAGGTCAAAGGGCCAGCGAGGAGGTCTGGAGGTACGCGAGCAGGCAGCCGTTTCACCGCTGCTGCTCGAGGCGGTGCATACCTGAACAGATGTAACTGCCAGACTCAAATATACATGAATGTTTCTGCAGGGTAAATAAACACAGAGTATGCTTCAGTTTACAGGAAATCACAATCCCTGAAGTGCACGCCTCAGATCTGGTCTGCCAGTTTAGCATCTAAGTAAACAACTAGCCTTCTTTTAATTCATTTTTAACCACTTTTTAACAAGGTACATGTGAGTGAATCCACATTCACAGCGTTCGCCTGGGGAAATATTTGCAGGAGGTGGGAGAAATACACCGTTACAGCTGGAGGATACGTATGTTTACCACGTTTGCGCGCTTCAAAGCAAGTACTGCTGAGGGGGGGATTTGGGAATTCAAACTGCTGATAAAAAGATATAATACTGTTATGTTTAACACCTTTTAAATTTCTTGATTAACATGCAAAGAAACCTGTGTGCTTCCCCCCCACCCCTCAGCTTACTGCTGTCAAGGTCTCTAAAGCAGCGGTTAGATCACTGAGGGACCGTAAAACTCTCCAATGAATGCTCTGCTGTTGAAATTCACTTAACAAGTCCTTGATGCAGGTTTTACAGACTGGCCCTTTGAAGGTTTTACGCACCGTAACATCGTGAGAAATCACAAGCATATACAATAACACTGCAGCCAAATAACACTAACTTTTTTATTTTGAAAAAGCTCATTTATTGTAGTCTCTAACCTTCTTATCTGGAGTAATTTTGTTCAAAAACAATAAGAAGACACCCAGACTTTGCTTTCTCATAAGTAGTTTTCCCTTAGAATGAAATGATGTTTCAAATTAAACAAATTGGTTACAAGACAACAGAGAACAGGTGTGTTTTTTGCACTTTTTCTGCAGTAATTGTTATCCATGTGCATGTGCCTCTAGATGATTGTACTGTCTTTATTAAAATATGATATAATCACTTGCAAATCCCTGCTCCCAAAGCAATAACATACCATGAACATCTTGATTCCTCCGTGAAAAAAAACCCCCAAACATCTCAGATACACCTACAGTGTGCACTCATAAAACCTCAAGAAAACAGGAGGAATAATAACTTATTCAGAGATTACAAAACGTGGTTATGCTGCATTTTTAACAGCAGCTAAAACCGAGGTCCTTTGCAAGTCTGATATATCCCCGTGCATTTTAGCGATCTGTCAAGGTAATGTTAGAGCCGCAGTGACAGCATCAGCTGCTCGACGCTGCTTTCTTCATTTTTGGAGGCGCGGCGAACAGGAGAAATGGTTAGAAAAGCAGGTGCCTCTGCCAGATTATTGAGGCAATAATCAACAACAAAGGTGGTAATTTAAAACAGTGATTCCTTTACATTTTACATTCAGCTGGAAATTTATTACCCTTTAATTCTTGGCCCACCGTTTCCTGCCAGTTTTAACTGTTTATCCTTGATGTTGACATAATGGCTCAGTCACACTAGAGTAAAAGCAGGACAGCAGCCTCATTGCAACTATAAAAAATTGGTGGTTGCCCAGCTTTTACACTGAACTGAATTGCTACTAGTAGCAGCGACCACCTGACCACCCAAAGGTTGAGCATGCAACACCCCCAACATTTGGGCGGCCACTTTAGATTGCACCGGTCGCCTGGTTGACGGCAACCTGACTTCAACAAACTGCAGTCAACTGAGAATAACTCCTCTGCAATGCATCAGTTCTACTTTACAGTAGAGATGTATGATGATTTATCACAGTTTATTGTCGTCTCATTACCAATAGATTCCCAACATTTGATGCTCGAGATGGCTTTTACTTTGAAAAGGCATTAAATGAATTCTATGATGTTATGGATCCCTCTACAGTGCCTCTGGGGTGGTCCACTGCGGGATGTTTAGAGGGGTTAGGATGATGCATGACTCATAATGAGTGATAATTGGTTAGGTTCAGACAGGAGGAGTGAATCAGAGGCACAGCGGTGCCAGAGCCATTGAGTAACTTCTTTTCCCTTGTCTTAATTTCAATTAAATGAATAATTCTCAATTTTTTAAAATTATTATTATGTTATTCTGTTTTTCTTTTTTATCCTTCATTGTTTTATACACAACACTAATCTTCCATATTTCTATATACACAGTTGCTCCTACAGAAAAAAATCATTTAGAGGTTTTAAAACTGTTTAAAACTGTTTTAAAACGGTTTCAATTCAATTCAATTTAGTTTTATTTATATAGTTCCAAATCACAACAACAGTCACCTCGAGGCACTTTATATCGTAAAGACCCTACAATAATACAAAGAAAACCCCAACAATTAGACAGACCCCTATGAGCAAGCACTTGGTGACCGTGGGAAAGAAAACCCCCCTTTTAACAGGAAGAAATCTCTGACATTAATAACATCAATTCTACACCTCAGTAATTTCCAAACCCTGGTTACGGCCCTCAACATATATGTCAGCAATTATCTGATTTAATCATATCGCATTCTGGGTATCGAGTATTTCATCTTATCTATCATTTTTAATGAATTATTCAGTTCCAGTCACTTCTTTATTAAATATAAAGAAGGGTACTTTTTAGCCTGGACAGAAGTTACTTAGGACAATATGTTTCACAGGATCCGCAAACAACATTTTAGCAGCACGTGTACTGTAAATAACACACCACTTTACTGTTTCCATGCATAAAGACAGAGTTAAGAAGACGTTAGATTTCCTTTCCTATTTCCCTACATCTTGGCTTATAAAATTCTTAGCGCTTTATCCATTATGCCATTCTCCCGGAATCCCTTGGAAATTCACCGCACCCTTCATAATTACTGCACCAACTGCCGACTGACAAGGCTCATTTGCCTTCGCTGGGAGAGGTTGTCTCTTTCCTTAGGTACCTCTGTTGTGCTGCTGCCCTCCCCTTGTCACTACAAATTCCCTTCTTTACCTACGCAGCCGGTGGCGTCTTCAAATATGGATACTCGGCCTGTTAAAGAGAGCGCTGTCAAGATAAACAGGGGTAGGGATGCTCAAAGGGGATTAGATTTCCAGGCAGATTTTCTCCTGTTTAAATTGATACCACGCAAGCAAGGCTCGCTTTGAGAAAGGTGGGCCTGTTTCAAATAGAGGGGAATATATCAGAGGAGACACTGAGGAGGAATCTATTTTCACAGTCATATTTGCTATAAGACATCTGTCCATGTTCAAGGAGTTTGTAGAAGTTAATATTTGCCGAGTGGAATATGATGCCAGCACATATGCCCCACTTCCATATTTAATGTATTAAAGGTACAATCTGTGATCCAGATGCAAACAAAAAGGGCTGTCTTGAGCAATATGAGTGAGAGTAGGCAACACAAGAAAGACAGAATTTTTTTTTTTTTTATGTCTTCACTGTAAAACCAGCCCTAACTTTATTTATTGGGTTTAAAAGGATGTGACCTTAAATGCCAGCCAATTTCAACAATCTGCTTGGATTAGTGTTGTGACAGAAGAGGTAAAGGGCACCAAGTGAAGTGCAACCCACAGCATCATGTGTCCAATATTAGCACATCAAGGTTCAAGTGCTGTGCAATCTGTTCATGTTGTCGACGTGTCGCGGCATGTTACGGTCACCTGGGAGGAACACTCAGCTGATAGCTCATACATTAGGCATGAGCTATATCATGCTTAATGTATGATGCTGGCTGCAAACACGACATTTCATGGGTGTCAGTTGTAAAAGGAGGATTTGGGTTTTGTTCTGTGTTGATTTGTTGATTTTTAAACAAGGCCAACTCTTGCAAGCAGCCCAGCCACAAAGGAGCTGTATCAAGGGTGAAGTTGCAATAGCAACCTGATGACAGGTTTATCAAAAACCAATTGAATTTAGCATGATGTGGTCATTTCCAGCTTCTTGTATTTGTGTCTGGCATTGGCCCTCTATGCAGCCCCTCAGCTCATGTTGTCTAAAACAAGCCGATTAACCCCCGTGTCTTTAAATCTTTTTATGGTCTCAGTCTGGCCTAGAGGCCAGTCAGCAACCCCTATCAGTGCAGGAGGAAAACTCCCACTACATACTGGGCCCTTTTGTCCAGTTTGAAGTTGCATGACCAAACGCGTGGGGGTGGGCAGTGGGGTAGGGTCCAGACCCACAGCTCTTTCTGAGACTGAGATGACCACGTGAGAAAATCCACTCCATCTGATGTCAGTCAGGTCCATTAAGAGCGGTCTGAAGCATGAGCTTTGTTGCTAATGGAGATTATTTGTACCTGTTTAATTGCTTAATATGAGCATTCACTGGAAAAGAGCAATAGGTCTGATTTGAGATCTGCAAAAATGACCAGAAAATAAATTCATATGAAAAAATATCCTTTATGCATTTTTTATTTTTAGGCCCACTGGATGATCTTTTTATCCAGTTGGATAGTTACTCTGCTCATTGTCCATTCATTGCCCATTCTGCCTTTACCATGTTCCTCATTTTTTCATGACAGATGGTTCAGACAGACAGGTAGCTGGTATGAGGACAACAACAGAATATGTAATTTCTACCCCTCCCTGTCCTCTGTGTTCCCCCTGCAATCACAACAAAAAGAGGATGTCTTCCCATCCAGTGTCTCCTCTGTTAACGTCGGCTCCGTCTGTCTCTGCAAAGTGAGCACATGGTTCATGCATAAATCAGCAGCACGGTGATCCCAGGTTGTCCCCTGATGCGCCGCCTCTGGTGATCTGGCTACTGGAGCCGCGCCATTACGCTGGCACACTGAGCCGGCCGCCGCTAAACAAATATGAAACCGTGCCACTTTGTGTCACAATTTTTTACATCCAACAGAGGTCACGTGAAACGCGAGGAAACCTTTTTCGCCCCTCTGTGAGCTAAAAACGTTAAAAAGGTGGGCGAGTCTCGCGGGAGGCGCGCAGAAGGAGGGAGAGCGAGGATGTGAGCCATTACAGCTGTGCATGTGACACCGCTATCGAAGATGCATGACCCCCGTGGCCATTTCAAATATTTACACTCTTACCTGTGTATCCCAAACCACAAAAAGGGCTTCAATTTATAAAACATGGTGACAAAATGAAGCCTCGTTGTCACTGCAATAATTCGATGCTGTTACTGGCAGCCCCTCAACAATCCACACAACAGGTCCGTGCACGCAAATCGTATTTTACTTAGAAATGAATAAAAGTACAGCAGGTTTTCCAGTATTATATACTGGTGCATCTGAAACTGGGTTGAGTTTGCCATAAGGTAAATATACTCACATTAAAAGACCTTGTTTTTACTTTTCCATATATCCATATAAGTACAGAATATGAATTCAGATCATAAATAGTTTAATGTCAGCATTAAACTTAAAAAAAAGGCACCCTGTCGTTCCTTTCTGCTATCCATGAAGTGCAGGATTTAATCTTCTCCTTTCTTATGAGGAAGGATGGTGAAATTCCAGGGCCCTACAACACTCCAGATTATTACATTCCCATCCAGAGTCCTGAAGCCAAGAGTAAGATTTTGACACCTTCATTTCTGCAACAAAAATGATAAATTAGTAACAGAGGAAGTGTTACTTTAACCTTTACTAACAAGTCCTTTGTGCTTTCTTTTTAGGTTCTCATTGCATGAAATAACCCAGAGAAACATCCTTAGATGTACACTGTCATGGTTCTGGGTCCTTTTGACCCAGTGTTTTTGAGTTCTTGTGTTTTAGTGTTATTTTGTATCACGGTTCGTAGTCTGGTTCACTAGTAGTCTTAGTTATCCTGTTTTGAGTTTCTTGTATTCCCTGTTTAGTTCCTTGATTATTTAGTATTTTCCCCTCGTCTCTTTGCCCTCTGTGTGTCTGTGTTTATATATGTTGTGTGAGTTCTTGTGTCTCGTTTCCCTCCTCTGTTTCATTCTGTTCCCCCCTGCCTGTCATGTTTATCCATGTTTCCCCAGTCTGTCATGTCTCTCTCGTCTCCTCTCTCTCTCTCCCTCGTGTTCCCTCGCTCCCTCTCCTCTGCCTTTCCTCCGCTCCTGTGTCATGTTTGACCATTTCCTGTTTTATTGTGAAAGTGTGCTTCCATGTTCGGTGTGTTTTGTTTTGCTTCCTCTGGCGTCATGTTAATTCGTGTCAGCTGTGTTCCCTGTGTGTTCTCACTTCCCTCGTTATCCTTCTGTGTATTTATGTCAGCTTCTCCTTCAGTGCTGTGTTGCCATCTCCCTCATGGTTGTGCGTGGCCCTCTCCGTGTGCTTAGTTCATATTATTTCCCCAGTATAGTTTGTAGTGTTTTCCATTTTCAGCTAATAAAGCCGCATTTTGAGTTCTAAGCCCCGTCTCCGTGAGTCTGCATTTGGGTCCTTTTCCTGCCTGCTGCACAGCTGAATCATGACATACACACTGGATTTACTCCAGTAACCCATTCGACAAGTGCAAAGTAAAGAAATCTGGTGCTTGCACTTATGTATTCCCTTTTCATATCTCACTAATGGTTAAAACTGCTGTTTGGTGTTATTTCAGCTGCTGTTCCATCTACTGGTTGCAGGAAGGTTGCATCTATAGACTGATACATCTCTTTTTGGGGGCCACAAGGTGTTGCTTATTTCACAGCAGAGTCATAGTTTTCCCAGTTGTTCCACCTGGCGGGAGGCGACCTGTCTCCAAATGACTAGAGACTTTGGACAGACTGGTAAAGGTTTATAAATAATTGTCATCTAATTTAAACACAGACAGATTGCTAACAACTGCAATCAATCAGCAGGATCAGTGATTGAATAGAAATTGTTTGTGTTATGTTGTGTGCACACTCGATCTTTGGGCGATCAGCCGCAGACTTTCCTGGGACAAGGCGATTGCACATGTCACCTAGTGGGTGGCAACCTGATTGCCAACATATTGCAATCAATCCGAGCCAGTCTCAGCATCTTTTTGCAATATGGGATTTAACTCAACTTGTTGCCAACTACTTGTATTCTGGTAATATTCCTATTTAAAAATGTCATTTTGGAGTTAAATCACCATCCTGCATCAACTAGGTCACTATTTCCGGATTTCTCTTTCACATTTACAAGGTTCTGGATGGACTCTGAAAGTAAGTAGTCAATAAGAATTTCTGTGTACGTAGACAGCAGTAGATTTGCAATTTTTTGCAGATTTATCAAAGTTAATCACCATATTATCACAATCTGTGTCGCTGTATTGATGCACCAAAACTGTTTCGAAGACAACAACTGACTGTGAACCCGGTCCCTGCCTTCGAAGCAACCGTTTCAAAGTCAACGACATCCATCACACTCAGTTACGATAATTTTGGTCATGTCACAGCCACTGTTTTCCCAAGTGTGACTGTAGCTCAAACCATACCATCACAGCACACACCTGTACCAGTGAACCCAAAAAAAGCTCAGCCAATAGTTATTATTGAAGAACATATTTTTTGGTTAGACGCATTACAATTAACAAACAGTCGAAGATGGTGGAGTTTGAGTCTGTCCACAGGATGAACTCAAACTCAGTGAGAGCCAGCTGCTATACTTTAATGGGGGTTAGTTTCCCTCTCGGGATGTTGGGGGCTGGATTGGGATCATCTGGCCTTCAGGTTGGATTCTGCGAGAAATTCAGAAAACTCTGAATTTCCCACCGAATTTCATGGTAGTGGCAATAAAGAGTCACAAAACTAATCAAAGAGTGATTGGAGCCTGACTCCTCTCAAGCATCCAGAAAGATGGATTTTAGTTTGTTTCGGTCTTTATTGACTGCTGTTGTTGGCAGGTTTGTGAGTGAGGAGTAGCTGACAATGCCTTTGCTCCTGTGTTTTCACCCACAGGGAAATCCAGGAAATTGATGAATGCAGGGTGGGCTCTAAGTGATTATCCAGACCTGGACCTGTTCTCTAATAAGCATTCAGCATCACACCTTGGCTGGCCTGAACCTCCTTTTGCTGTGTTTCAGCCACATCAGCTGTTAATTGGTTTATTTTCTCAAGCAGATGAAACTTGTTTCAGAGTAAAAGGAGAGCCGGTGAATGAGCTGGGGAGGAATGGGGGGGGGGGGGGGCGGGGGGGGGGAGAGGC
>VVHJ01063574.1:0-13273 GCA_015107715.1 Tylochromis polylepis | reverse complement strand
AGTATTTTTTTGGGGGGGGGGGGGGGGGGGGGGGTCGTTGCAGTATCCTATTTGCACCTGAATTCACCGGGCAGCAGCCAGCAACCTCTAGTAGCATACTTCTCCCTATAGTGACCAGAAGTTGCCACCAGGTTGCCAGCTCATACTGTTTCCTTCATCTGTTTTAAAATGTTTAAATATGCATGCTGCCTGCCTCTGAAAGCTACCACCTGTTCTTCCACACAGAGAGCTGTACCACTGAGCCAGTATTTAGGGAACCGGGCTACAAATATAAATGCATAAACCTTTCACACTGAGACCAGAGACCATGTGAGGAACCAAGGGTGCTTTTGGGTCAGGAGGAGGTCATGGTTTGCAGGTAAATGTCCAGACACATGTGAAGTCTGTTGCTAGAGTGGATGTTTTCTGTCTGCTACGAGTGCTACGAGTATCATAACCACAAAAACTCAAAGCTAATGCAGAAAAGCCTGTGTGTCTGTTGACTCAGCAGGGGGGGGGAAATCAGAACTATTGTTATAAAGTCACACAGATAGTCATAAAGAGCTTCTTGCATTATATTAAATTTTATGTTTAATTTTACTCAGCCTTTTCTAATCTTTACCTCAGGCTTTGGTAAGTCACATTTGGCACTCTAAACTGAACTTCCCAAAAGGTTATAAATAGCATCAGCGTGGTCAAATTGAGTTTTTTAGGTGAAAGATTGAGGAAAGGGAATGGTTCCTCTTTTTAATCCATCTGAATGAGATTGGCTGGACGACATTTACTCTGGATTACACTCATTTGGTTGGAATATTTGCATCTCTCTAAAGCAACATTTAGAGTGGACAGCTGTGCAGTGACTAGTGAGTGTGCGTTTGGGGCTGAGGAGGGGGTTGGTTGCCTGCCTGCTGCTGTTGGCAGGTCATTGTGAACAGACTGGGTGAACATGGAGAGATTATGTTTCCACCGCTGGTTACCTCTGCTGAGAGGTAGCACAGAGCCGGATTTGGGTTTGGTTCAGTTAATCTTTTAGTCTGAGGTCTATATTTGGAAACCACGTGAGTGTGTGCTGTCAGTCATCCAAGCAGTTAACTGATAAAATCACACCCACACCATTCGGACGTTTAGCTATGTTGATCGCGCTTTATGGATTCTTAAACACAAGCGATCATGTTAGCTGCAGCTGTGGCTGTGCTGCCACTCTGTCTGCCCAAGAGGTGCCCCGCTGTTCCCAAAGCCCTTAATCTACTTCGTGTTTGAGGTTGGAAAGAGGTGCTTTGGGTGGGGCCGCGTGTGTGTGTCAGATGTGGTTGATGCAGTCAAACCATGTGGCTTTAGCGATTCATGAAGAAGCGGCCACACGCTGATAACAGAGGGACCCATTTCAAGCAAACAAGTACATGTGAGGCAGCTACGCGCAACGGCCTCTCATTACCTGCAGGGACTACAGGCCACATTCTGACCTCGATGAGTGTGTGTGTGTGAATGTGAAGTTGGAAGGGGTGGGGTGGGGAGAGGATGAGAGGCAGCCATGTACGGTAATTAGCAAGGACCTGAGGTTAAAGATGACATTGAGGTTGGGTGGGCTGTGGCTCTGTGCTGCATGCTAACCTGATTTTCAACTTCCTCCTAATTCTCCTTCTATTTTCAGCCTGCCATGTGGTAAATTCTAAGAGTTAGTTTGGCTGAGTAGATTCTAAATGCAGCATTAAAGATGAACCAGTGCATCCGGCCGCATCAATTTAGTTGCTGCAAGCAGATTCTGTAGCGGAAGGAACAGAGACGGACGGGAGCTAGACCTGGTGTCTTTGGCCTCAACCTGCAAGTGGTTGATGCTGGAGAGGTCGCTTTGTTGGAGCTAATTTTCACCCTGTGAACTTAAACTTTACACTTTCCTCAGGCATTGAGAACTTTACTTTCAAAGGAACCTGGTCTATATGAAGTTCATGCCAGATGGTTGTAAAGCTTGGATGGGAGTTAGTGTTTTAGCATTTCATTATAATCATTTTAATAAAGTTATGAGAAGAAAAAAGATCTGTGAGGTAAAATAAGTCTTTTAAAGCGATTTAACCTTTTAAGCTACTTTAAAATATTTATTTATGTCAGATACGAGTGAAGAAGTTGACAAAGAAGCTGCAGGTTGCTGCACATGGGGCCGTACCAGCACACCGTCTGTCCGTTAGCAGGTCCATGCTTAAAAAGTCATTATTACACTAGTCTCATAAAAAGTCTTTCTGTTGGATTTTTAATCATTCAAATATGTTAACTGGTTTCTGATTGATACCTGTTCAAAAGACCTTACAATAATATAACCAAGAGGAAATTAAACCATGAACGATTATCTGAATGTTGCTGAAACTCAGTATTGACAATGTCCTTTCAAATATCCTTACATGGTTGTAGCAGAAGTGTGCAGCATTGTTTGTACATTTCTCAAAAGCAAGGTTAGTATTGAATAGCATGACAAAGGGCCAAAGGAGGACTGGGTGCAAATTAGCAGACACTGACTTTTTTAAATAGTGTGTAAGAATGGAGAGGTTTATAATGTCTTGTGAAAGATAGAGGTTATTGTCATCAACAAACAGTGGAATCAAATTAAATTCCCAGTTATTTCGTCTAGTGTTGGCAGATAATAAGGGCTGAAAGTAACTAGAAGTTCTTCGTGTAAGTGCGGAGTTATGAGTCATAAGCTCAAGCTTCAAACTGCATTAAATGGTTGGTTTCAGGCAGTCTTTTCAACTTTTTTTGCTGTGCAAGACGTTACATGAAGAAAAGGACCCTAACACGGCCTTCCCAGTTACACAGTAACACGTGCTGTTTACGTCTATTGTTTACGAGGGGCTGCCAATCGAGAAAAAGCTTTCTTAAATTGAGAGGGAAGGGAGCTTGTTTCAAACAGTCTGCATGCATCATGCAAAGCTACTCTAGCAGGGTATAAAATAAAAATAAGGAACTAGAAATGAACTGAATGTGTCTCTTAAATAGCTTTTTCCACTACTCCTAGCACTGATTAATTGCTTCCAAATTAAACTATATTTGTCCAACACTTTGGTGCTATAAAATATCAGGCTGATACTGAACCTCACTAGGATTTAAAATAAAAATATAGCTGTTGGATTGGTTTTATTGGTTAAATAGTCAAGGGCAAATTCAGGGCAGAAGACCATTAAAACTCAACATATATATGTTCCAAACCAGCAGAAGCCACTGCAGCTACTGAGCTCCATCTCCCGGCCTTGTTCTAAGACAGCACCTAATATCACACATATGTAAACAATCATGTGGGACCAAGAAAAATACAGGGCACCTACCAGCAGAACCAAGAGGATTATATGTTACATAAACTCTGACAATTTCAGCCTTCTATCCAAACCATTGAACTCAAGTCAGCAAAACCAAAACACATGTTAGGCCACAGTAACACATCCGTCTTCTCTAAAGCACAAGCCTGAACGAGAAATCGTTTTATGGTAAGATTTTTGTGCCACAGTTCAAAAACTAAATGCTGTTAAGTGCTAGGATCTCATAAATGGTTATTTCATATACTCACACAAAAACACACAATATTTATATGAGTTTATTTTCTCTGTTTGACATTTTACATTCTCTACCTTCGTCGCCGACCATAAAGAGGATCATATTGCAAAGCCTCCAGTGATTTATAGAGAGCTCCATCTTGACCTGAAGCCAAGTAGTAATCTGTCACTCATAATTAAGTCAAGCTTTCAATCATTAAACGATGACCCAGGCAGAACAAGTAATAGTACTGCGTGTGTGCTTTAGGATACGCTGAATTTTAAATGGACTGATATGACAACATAGATGATTTAATGAATCACAGCTTTCAGTTCAAAACTGAATCACAGATTATTCCCATGGTGCAGTGCTCTCATAGCCTACATGTGATACCACCTTTACAAACTAAATAAAGCAGAATAAAGCAACAGAGGAACAAGCTTGAATTATTGAGAAACTCTCGCCCAGAGTCCCAGCTGTGGAACACAGAATACTGACCAGTGTGTTCGCCTTGTGATCACAGTGCTCCCCCCGATATATGACAGAAAATATCAAAACTAGGTCCCCTTTAACATCACTGCAATTTCCTTTGAAAGCAAAGACAACAAAGCACCCCAAGATTCATAACCTAAGATCACTTTATGAGACCAACAGGGAAATTTGTATTGGAAATAAAGTAAGCGCATAAAATTAAACAGCTTTAGTGCCTAAGCAGTCTTGGTACAATGTGGAGTCACACACTCGAAATCAAAATTGTGTTTTTTAAATGTGTCTGTGCTAGAGGAGTAACTTATTTTAACGTTTGTAAAATGAATGTGCTTTCTGTGTGTAGTGGCCGCTGATTTAAAAAAATCATTAAGATAATTTTTTAAGTGTCTCTCCTTCCATCCATACTTATCCAGGTCACCGGTCCATCAAAGCATTAAGATATAGAGACAGAGAGCCATTTGCGCTCACATTCACACCTACGGCTAATTTAGAAGCACCAGTTAACCTCACATGCTTGCCTTTGGACTGTGGGAGGAAGCCCGTGCATCCGTACAGACCCCACGCAAGCACAGGGAACTGGATTATTGGATTGCTAAATTTCTGTCTATCACATAGCGGCTTAAAATGCCTTAGAAAGTGCCTTGAGATTACGATTGTTATGAATTTGTGCTGTGTAAATAAAGCTGAAGGAATACTGAGCATACAAACCATGGTGCATGTTAAAAGCAATGCCAGTGGAACACGAAGTGCTATGAATGTCACCTTTCTAACATGCTCATCATGCGTTTAAAGTACTTTATGTACAGTGCTGTGAAAAAATAGTCATCACCTTTCAGATTTCCTAGTTTTTTTGCATATTTGTCACACTTATAGGTTTGAGAGCATCAAACAAATTTTAGTACTAGACAAAAAACAAACAAACAAGTAAATAAAAAACGCAGTCTTTAAATCATGTTTTCATTCATTAAAGTAAAAACTTAATTTGGGTTTCCTTCTTCATAAGCATGCCACCACAGGATCCAGGTAAAAGGAAGTCCACCCTTCATGTGTTATTAGCATAGTGTATCTACTCGGCTTTCAAAGAAAAAGTATCACAGTCTCAGTTTTTGTTAATTAAGAAAAAAAGTGTCTTCAAATGTTCAGCACAAGATGAAAATTCAAAAGGTCATCTGATTTGAAGTCTCTTACTCTCTCTCTCTCACATACACAGAAGCTCACCTGTGTTTGCCGGGGCCTGAACTTTGGGCCGTTTCCATAGCAACATTCATCGCACGTAATAATGGTGACAGCCAGCTGTGGTCATTTCCTTGTGTCATTTTTCAGCATTCGCTGCCTCTCCTTCCTTTCCAACTTCTTCCCCCTGAGCATCTATAAAGTTAAGACTGGATGAGAGAGTCTACCCACCTCAGCTTTATTTGTAATGGGTTAGTTGTTCTCACCAAGCTCACCTTGAAAGTTGAGGAGAAGAAAAAAAAAAATCACCAGGGAGATTATTCAGACCCAAAGTTGCAGCTGATGCCTTTACAGTGCTCTCCACGAGGATGCAAACACAAAAACAGAATATGATTTGACATGACTTTGGCAGAAATTATGCACAAGCCAGGAACAGGAAAAGGTCTGGCTGTCAAGGGCGACATGTGCGCAGGCAGTACCAGCATGCAGGGAGGCAACAACATGGTTCCTGTCCTCAAGTTCTTGCTCAGTGGCAATGGCAGGGATATTTCTTAATACATGCATGTTTTTTGAACAAAACCCACAAAGACATGGAGCAAACCCCACACTACACATCCCCATACGCCTGGAGGGAAGTCAAACCCATTTTCTGAGGCAGCTGTGCTAACTGTGCTTTTGTTGAAAAGTGAAACCAATCAAGGAACTGCAGAAGATCACAGACTGTCAGGAAAAGGCCACACATAGAGATTCAGAAAAACCACAAAGGTGCTGGATGGCTTGAAAAGAGAAACATAATTAGCACAAGTGGAAGCAAATGAGAAGAAATGACGAACAGTCTTTGTGTCCGGCTCAGATAGAAAAGTTGGCATATCAATAAAAGTTTTTTAAAAAAGCAACAAAGCAAAACTGAAAAAGGATCATTATATGTTGCTCTTAGCAGTTACTTAAATGTCTACTGAAACTTTTTTATTATTCTGATTCATTTCTTATCTTCTCTCTAATGGTTTAATTTCAATGAGAATTCATGCTACTCGCTTTTTATCTCAGCAAACTAATAATTTTCATGTTACTTTTCTTCAAATTTGTCTAAAACTTCCTCTGCACTCTTGTCTTTTGTTTCTTTGCATTAGGCAAAGAGGGTTTAATAGAGCGCAGACTAGTGTCAGATTAAAACAGCTCCCTGCTACAGACAGATTGGTATTAAAATCACCAGCTTGACTTTATTACCAGTGTCGTTGCCTTTAATGTGCACACGCATGTGGCCCTGCGGTTACAAAAAGAGAGCTTAACTTTTGTTTTATTTCTCTTTTGCAAAAATAGATCATCTATTATTCTGTGTTCATGTGTATAAAAACCCCACACCAGCAAGGGTTTTGGTGGCATAGCACTGCAGGCACACCGTTGCATGTTAGCCTCGTGTGTAGCCGGCACCTTTAAAAGAGGTTGTGAGTGTGCAGACCGAAGCATAGTTGTTATTTTTTTAGTCGTTTTCAGTAACAGCGCCACAATTTTACAGCGAATACCAGCAGTGTGGTGAGGCGCCGAGTAATAGCAAGGCTGAAAAATCTCCCCGCTGTCACTGTTTACCCGGCCATCCAATTACAGTGGAAGAGGATACCAAGTGGAAGACCAACCAAGTGCTGAAAAACAACAGAGCTGAGTTTAATTCTGCAGCTATCCGAGTACTCATGTCTGTACCAAATGAAATCCCCCAAACGACCAAAACCGATATGAAAACTATTGCTTGAAGAAACATTTTGTTTACTGTTGGTGTACCAGTTAAGCTTTTTATTTTGCTTTGTCAGTAAATGAATAACAACTACTGATAAAAATGATAATCATTCAAACTGATTTCACGTCATAGTTTTCCACTGGTTGTCCACACCTATCTGCAATGGCTCTGTGTCCCATCAGTAGAGAGCACCCCACAGTTTGAAAACCACTGAGCTTGCAATACATTTTTTCCATGAATATTCCGTATCATAGCAACCAAAGCATCACAGCTGAAGAAAAAAAAAATGCTGTGCTTTCAAAGCGCTCTCAAACACTCCCAGCTGGGCATTTACAAAAGAGTGTCCAGTGTTTTCAGCTGGGCGGAAAAAAACGCGTCTGTGTACACACCCCCTTTGCCTTCTGGCAGGTTTTGTCTCGCTAAAAATGTTGTGCATTCAGATGGCAGGAGAAAGCACACAGTTTCATTTTCACTCGTTATAAGTGACTGACTTGCTTGCATGTCCTTCACACATGTCCATTAGGAGGAGAGTGAGACAAATTACAATGGATGTAGTGTGACTGACCGACTGACTAAAGCACAGACACTAAACTGTTTTCAGAGCCAGTAATCTGATCTGCTTGTGGAAACTGACTGTGAATTTCTGCTAATACACATCAGCTCCTTTGGGCTGCTAGCACATTTCTCCTTGTTCCTCTTCCATTCGAGGCTGTCTGCCATTCTAATTTGAGTTCAAAGACATTCATTTTTCTAGCTGCTCGGCTTAAGCAAATATACATTTCCCCTGAAAGCACAGCCAAGGCCACGTGGAAACTTATTTTCAGCTTTGTGTGGCCGTGTGAGTGTTTTCACTTAGAAATTCAGCATTTCCAACCTGTCATAGAAATTAGGACCCTGCTTTTCTGTGCGAATTTCCCACAGTGTTTCTTAAAGTGTGGCAAAGCTGATCTTCTCTTCTGGGTTTTTGAGAGGGATCAGAAAATATGACCCTGCCTCTGTGAGCGTGGTGGGGAGATGACCGCAGGCTGTTTTGGGCAGGAACCCAAACTGAAGTAAAGTTTGCGGTCATCAGAAACACCACAACGTGTTGGGGAGAGAGTGTAGCAGTCCTAACATTAGATGTACTTTGGTGGTTTAAAGGGATTGAAACTCTTTTTAAATGGTTGTGTGTTGACAGTGGATCAGCACACAGCTGAGTAAGCTGTGCTGTTTTGTCTGCAGCCAGGCCAAAGGGGAAAGCACAGTGTGTGTTTGTGTTTGATGTACATGTGAATGTGACATAGTTTATGTTTAATATGCTTCTCAGTGTCCCGGTTATGTATTGATGATTTAATGTACCGAACATGAAAGCTCTTGTGTGTCTGCCTCCATGTCTGTGACAGCATTATGTGAAATAGTCTATACTGTTTGTTGTGATGTGGGTGGAAGGAAACAGAGAAGGGAGAAGAGGAGTGAATGCAGAGAAAAGGAGAGTAAGATAAAAAAAAATATGAGACAAGGAGCACTTTGGTTGGCTGGAGCTGTTCGTCTGCTGGTATCATTCATTTCTATACGTATTTTTTTCTTTTCTTGAAAAATGGTGACATCACCCATTGGTTTTTGGGCTCAGTGGACTTCAGTGTGAGTATTTGGTTAGTTTTTTGGAGGCAAAAAGTAAATTTATTAGGATGAGATTGTGGAATGAGAGTAATTAGCTAATACTAGAAAGCCTGGTTAAGAATCTGGATCCATACACCATAGAGGTTCAAAACAGACCTTTTTTAGCATTGTTTTTTTTTACTTGAAGTTAACACATATACATATTATTAACATAATATTTTCTGTTGTTTTTAGTGAGGGAGTTTTTGCAGTGTGGAGGGGTGCCTCCATCTGCTGTTATACTGAGCAGACCACTGCTACACTGACCTCCATCAGACTGAGATATTGATCCACTACAAACTGGCTGCCCTGGATTAGAGAGCGAGCACACCCAGCAGCAGCTCTGCACACATTCATGCATGCAAATGTACACATAGGCATGCGCAGAAAACACACACACACGTTTCTGGACCGAGCTCCATTGCCCCCTACCCTGAACCCACATGGATGAGTGCCCAGAGGGCTGCTGGGTAATTGCGAGTCATGACTGTAATTCACTGAATCTGAATGTAGCTGATCGAACCACGTTTCGCAGTGTATAGGTCTGAATGAATTGCCATCTGACAATGGCTGTCAGATGGCAGTGCAGCTGTGACTGAGGTGAGAGATGATTTGCAGAAAGCAAGAAAGGAAGACATTAGTAAGTCATTAGAGTAGCTGAGTGGCTTAACTGTGTACCTTACTGTACTTAGGCTCATTTTTAAACCTTCTCCTTGCCCAACTGCATCGCCAATTAGTGTTAAACAGTCGGATAAGAACAGACCAGACAAAGTGCAAAGAATATCATTGTCTGCCTATCATTGTTTTTATCCTGGTCCTCACAAGCACATCTATCTTTATGAAAAACTTTGGTTCTGATAGAGACAGTTGGGGGAAGTAAAAACAAAAAAGTGCATGAAGATTATCAGTGTGAGAACTGTAGCCTCTTTTACATGGATCGCATCTAAGATCTCAAATGAACCGAAGTCCAAAGTGCGAAATTTTGTTCTAGAGTGAGTGAGCAGCGTGTGAGGACCATAAACCTTTTCATTTATTCATTCATGTGTTAAGCTTACATTTAGGGATGTACACAACTATTAAACACATTAACATTGCTCCCCTCGGTAGTCAGCACCAGAAATACTAGCTGGTTATGCAGACGGCAGCGCTCCACCACGCCTTCTCTCTCTGACGGAAGATGTAAAAAGCTATGTGGAAATAGATTATGCAGTGCTTCTTAAAACTGATCTAGAAAATGAATGACTGTATATTGACTGCGTCTGGCATTTAAACAATACATACATTGTGCACAGGCAAGTGGATGTTAACCTGCAAGGAAAGAAGGCTGCTAGTACTAGCCGTTCTTACTTTAGCCACACTTAAGCTAACATTAGCTTAATTCACTTCCTCCAAACTCGTCAAACATCGTGTGTGTGTTTGTTTTTGCATGCATGCATGTGCATGTTTATTACTTTTCAGGAGTATTTAAAAGATGCTTTAAAAAGAACTGTTCAAAATCGATCTCAAGAACATATCTATATTGTCGACAGTATTTAACGTTGTCCATAAGATTGTAGTTTCATAAATCTTAACCAAAATATATAACAGTTTCTTTTTAACTTGTATTATTAATATTTATTAAAGTTAATGTGTCAAGTATCAGTGTAAATAATTGTTTTAATCAATTTAAATTAAGGACTTTAACTCAAATAACGATAATCACATACATTTCCAGTAGAAGATATGCTGTTACGCTTGGCTAGCAATCTTTTAGCAACACTTTTTATCTCTATTACAAATTGATCCTCCTTGTATTTGTTTACAAAAAGTCACCAATGTTGTTTCTAGTTTTTCAGTCAAGAAAACTTTAAAGAAAATAAATCTGGAAATATGCAGAGAAACTAGCGTAAGCTAAGGCTTGAGATAGCTGCAGTTAGCCAGACACCACTGACTACTTGGTTATATTTTTTCACCACATTACGTCACTGGCAAATTGAAGTGAAGATGATTCAGAAGAGCAAATTGTAGTCAATATTTTATTTATTGTATGTATTTAATTGCAATGTTATGACTACATCATTGTCCTGGTAATTTCAGTTAAGACTGTTTCAGGTGCACTTTACCTGCTTTTTGGTGGCTAGAGGCCCAATCCTGTTTTACATTTAGCTGGTGAAACAAAGACAAATCCAAGTCAGATTTGTGATCTACATAGCAACTGGAGATGAATTATCTGAATTTCAGGAGCGGGACCACGCCTCCGAACACGCCCTTTCCGGGTCTTGACCCCCCCAGTTCTACAAGCTGTTCGTTCTCGCTTTAGTGCCTTACCCTCCCTCCCCTTTTCAGTTCTTTCACTTCTTCGCTTCTCCTTGGGATCTGCCAGGCCCGGGAGCCGCCGCCAGTCCCCATCGCGGCCTTCCCCAAACCACAGCTCAATTCTTATTTAAACCTTTATCTACTAAAAACGCTGGCAAACCTAAAATGAGGACATGGGCCCAGCTAGTGAAAGCCCACATACAAGAGGTGCAAATGGAAATACATGATATGTGAGCACACTGTTGTATAGCAAACCTGCCAGTTAATGATGATGCAGTTCTTCAGGAACCCTGCAGCCTGATCAGGTCAAGCTTATGACGTACTGGAACTAATTTAAAAGAGGCTGAAATGAAAATAAACTTTTTGCCATTCACAGAGATGGACACTGGCAGCTGGGACATTAAAAAGTGGGCCAATAATTCTCTGAATGCCTCAATATGTTGGCAGACCAACAACTCTGTCATTAGACGAGCTGTCAGGAATGGCAATTCCTACAAAACCACAGAAACTGACCAGTGATGTTATTGCAAAAACATTACTGCTAATCATTGTTGACTGGATTTGACCTTAGCTACACCGGATCTGTTAGATGTCAGTCAGAATAATTATCGCGCTACGAACTTTCATCCTTCTGTACATTTTTTTTTTGTTTGCGCATTAGTTTTGGCTTTGTTTAAAACATTTAAAGAGTTTTGATGAGTGTGACATTCATAAAACTTTAACATGGGATTAACATTAAAAGATTTTTGCCATTTCTACAATCCTCATAAAGATGCAATTTTAAACTTTAGCATTGAAAGCAAATATTACAATGTGGATGCAATTTGTAGTAAGTAAAAATATCACTATACTTCACTGCATAGTACTCTGCTGTACTTACAAGTCACAGTTGCCATCATACACAGTTGATGACACACTGACGTGGTCCCTAAATCAAAAGCAGGTTAATGGCAGAGAGGCTCTAATAGCAGCCTTTGTGTTATGTAAAAGTCCAGAGGTGAGTGTGCGCTGCTCTGCACAGCAATTTATTAGACCATCCACTGAAAGAGAGACGGTAAATGTGGGAGAGCCAGACATGAAGGAGAGGACGACATGAAACAAAAGGTCACGGGTTAAAATAAAAGCTATAGTGTCACTCTTCCTGACGGACCATCGTGCTGATGTTCCAACCCATTTACTCCAAATGATGTATGTTTATGTTACTGCTGAGTGTTTCCAAAAGCAGACTTTTTAATGCAATTGTCACCCATCACAATGAATATTTTGTTTGCTTTCATTTTTCGTCCAAGCTGTTGTTGAAAGCGTGGATCGTTGGTTGCCTGCAGTGGTGCTTTCAGAAGCTTTTGTATGAATCTGAACAGTTACCTTCCTCCTCATATCTCATGTTTACAGCGTTTCCAATGCCAGGAGCTGAATGTTCAGTATTAAAAATCAAAAAAACAAACCTCCTGATCTGAGCCAGCCTTACCCAGTTCATTTGCTATCATGAGAGCTGAAATGTTGCTCAAGAGCAGGTGGCAGCAGGCCCTGATCAAATTACCCTGCTGATTCTAGTGTACCTCATAGTGATGGTATTATATGTCTCCAACTAACCATGTTACAGCAGCACAATCGCACTGAAAAAAGAGACGCAACAACGGAATGAGAAGAGGAGGGGGTGATCTCTTGATAGCTTCAGATAATCATAGATTTTTGAAGTGCAGGAGATGTTTTCAATTTGACAAGACAGAACGTTGGAAAATTAAACCTTTAACACTCATCACTAATATCTGTGCCACAGGCAGTCAAGGGACAAAGTGCAATGCTGGACCAGAAGTACATGTAATCCTTACACAGCACAGAATACAGTATCAGTGGGTGGACGTTAGGTTTAGTGTCAGTGGGATCTTCTGATGTGAAATGGATGGCATGGAACTGACACAGATGGACAAGAATGCTTCTCTTTTATATATTCATTAAGTTATTGATAGTAATAGTGATAGTACCTGGCAGTTAGCCTACAAGATAAACTGAGGAATCTTAGTCATAGTCAGTCATAGTCATAGAACCTTTATTTGTCACATACAAGTAATTGCAGTGAAATTGGACCCCTTCCGACCGTACATACATACATAAACGTCACGTTGGGGAGACAGGCCGGAGGAGGTAGTAGGATGAAGAACAATGAGAAATACACAACATCAGGGACAAGAGGGAAAAAAAAAGATTTCTGCTCAAACTGGTCTCCTATGGGAGGTCAGTTTGAGGAGAGCAAAAAAACACCTCGGCACAAAAGCACATGAATCTTTCACATCTGACACCATGTAAGGTACGAGACATGCAACAGGGTTGGGGTTTTTTTTTTGTTTTTGTTTTTTTTGTTTTTTTTGTTGTTTTTCATAGTCATAGTCATAGAAGTCTTGGGATTATGTCTGGAGTTCAAGACACACACAGAAAATTGTTCTGCTTCAC
>VVHJ01063573.1:2922-18816 GCA_015107715.1 Tylochromis polylepis | reverse complement strand
CTACGCTGACAGACACAGCAAACCTTCTTGCCACAGCTCACATTGATGTGCCATCCTGGATGAGCTGCACTACCTGAGCCACTTGTGTGGGTTGTAGACTCCGTCTCATGCTACCACTAGTGTAACATCACCGCCAGCATTCAAAAGTGACCAAAACATCAGCCAGAAAGCATAGGTACTGAGAAGTGGTCTGTGGTCACCACCTGCAGAACCACTCCTTTATTGGGGATGTCTTGCTAATTGCCTATAATTTCCACCTGTTGTCTATTCCATTTGCACAACTGCATGTGAAACTGATTGTCAATCAGTGTTGCTTCCTAAGTGGACAGTTTGATTTCACAGAAGTGTGACTGACTTGGAGTTACATTGTGTTGTTTAAGTGTTCCCTTTATTTTTTTGAGCAGTGTATATAAATGTAAAGACTTATTACCACAAGTATTTGCTCGTCTACCTTCACACACACATGAACTTGAGTGGTATCCCTTAATCCATAGAGTTTAATATGATCCGTCAGCTCACCCTTTGCAGCTATAAGAGCTTCAACTCTTCTGGGAAGGCTTTCCACAGGGTTTAGAAGTTGCTGAGTTAAGATTGAACTACTGTCATTCCCAATCGCTTTCACTTTGTTTTAATACCACTAACAGCTGACTGTGGAATATTTAGTCGTGAGAAAATTTCACGACTGGACTGGTTGCACAGGTGGCATCCTATCATGGTACCATGCTGGAATTCACTGAGCTCCTGAGAGTGACCCATTCCTTCACAAATCCAAGCAGTCTTAATGTCTAGATGCTTGATTTTATACATTTGTGGCCACGGGAGACGTAAATTCAGTGACTTGGATGATACTGTAAACGGTAAGTAACACTTTTTTCTTTCAATATCGCCGGACTCCACACAACTTTGTCCTCAGCTGTGCTGTTACAGAATGAGGTATGCTACCACAACCATCTCCAAATTACATTTCGCATCTTTTTCATTCATCACGTTTCATGTAAATTTATAAGATCAGCACATACTGGACAACATGTGTGCAGATACTATAGATCTATCTGTTATAGGTCAATAGTGGTCTAAGTTCTAGAAATAGGGTAAAACAACCCAACCATCAAACAGTTTCTCATTTAAAGTTTTATTTTTATTTTTTTTGGTTTTATAAATGAAATGGAGCACTCTTAAAACTAAAAATTCTTAATCAAAAACAACAAAAAGATGCTAAAAACAAAAGATTTTTGTAGTAACTGTAAGAAAATCTAAATTACACACAGCAAAAACCCATGGCCAAAACTTTCCAGGACTTAATGAAAATCCAAGACTTGTGATCAGATAAGGATAAGCAGAAGAGGATGGATGGATGTACTTGTGATCAGAGCACTTGGAAAAATGAAGGCACTGTAATTAAAATCAAGCTGTCTGTGCTCACTTCATTAAATAAGGATCAGCAGAACTAGAGAGAAGACAATCAAGAACTATCACATGTTGTGCAATACACACACACATACTGGAGCTCACAGATCATTTTGGTTCTGAAAAACAACAATACACAGTCTGTGACGTGTGCAACAGCTGTGATGGATAGAAGGCTTCACATTTTTATGACAGAACATAGATCACAAGACTCAAACCCAAAAACAAGATAGAATTTTCTTTAATTTGACAAAGAATAAATGTATTTTCAACTCAAGCCCCCCTGTATGTAAAGATCTCTGGGGTCCAGCTGTAGAGCAGTGGACCACACAATTCTGCTTTTCTTTTTTTTGCTCTTATTTTAACCACACTTAAGTTTTATTCTTGCATAGCCAAAAGAAAACAAAACCTTAGGGGAGAAACTCAAATAACTCAACCCAAACGTAAAACTAATAGGGGTCATATTCTTGGCTCGTTCACAATATTTCATATTGATAGAAGCAGGCAGACAGGAGTGTATGTAGTACTGTCAGCAGGCTACAAATCAGAAACATGTCTTCCACTTATAGGAATACAATTGCATTAAGAGAGGAAAAGCCAGGCTAATATTAACTGAAGTGTGGGAGTGATGCCAGTGAGTACCAAATTGACTATTACAAGTCAAATGTCACGCAGTAAGTGCTGCCTATGTAAAGCCACGGCACAATGAGCTGCAAATGTGCTGAAAGGGCATGTTTAAGGTTACTGAATGAAAATTGGCTTCTTGGGTTCAGTCGTTTGATTCTTTTTAAATCACATTACAACATACTGAGGAAATCAAAGTGGGGAAACGATCAACAGAGAAGCACTTCTCACGGCTGATCAAATGATTACACCTTAGCCCTTTATAAACCAAAATTGCTTTTTTAAACTGCAGGCAGAAACATTAAAGCATCAGCAGTCTGCTCTCCAAATTTCATCGCCGGCATCTAATCCATTCTCCTCAGCGGTGGATTCTCTGGCATGTGATGAGATATTCTGGAAAAGCTTGTGTGTCGTTGAAAATGACAAACATCGACGGCTTGGTAATGTTGTCAGTCACGCTGTCGTATCTGAGGGGGATATCTCCCGTCTCCTTCAGCGGGGCCGTCTTCATCGAATGGCAGCCTTTGGTGTAGTCTCCTGTTAGAACTTTGGACACAAAAATAAACTTGTATCCATCTGCGTTTGGGGGGGAATACTGATCCTGGACAGATAGAGCCGAGTTCACAGCAAAATAGACCCCCTGACCGTAGACGGTGGCTGCGTGGAGAAACCAGAACATCAGAAGATGTGACAAAAACCAATGTAAACAAAACAAAGAAAGCCAGTACGAAAAGCGTACCATTCTTTCCACAGAAACTTCTGTTGAAGCCATGGACGCATATCTCCTTGACGCTGCTCTCACTCGTGCCGTGGTACAGAGTGCGCTCGATCTCCGGGTAGGTGGCGCGCTGCAGTATGCTGGCCTTCTTCAGTTTGTACTGATTGTACAACAGCTTGTTCATGAGCTTCTCAACCTGCAAAGAAAAAAAAAGATTGTAGTCATCACTAAAGCCACAGTCAGCTGCTGCAAAAAAGACGGAGCTCATCGTTTCACCTGTATGATTCGGATCTTGCTGTGGTATTCCTGGATGGTCTCGTAGAATTGCTTCACCACGTTCTGAAATTCATCAGATTCCTCGTCCACTTTGGTTGCTTCGGGGAAGTTTGATAGCACGGAGTATTCATCTTCTGTTAAACAAATGATTTATTAAGCATTATTTTCAGTTTTTAAAATGACTCATTTTATTTATTAAAATGAACGGAGAGCTGCAAAACTGATGTGAGACAAAGACCGGTGAAAAATCTAACATGATACATCAATGACAAGAAGTGCAAACTCCACCAAGGCAGCTCACTCTGGTAGTATTTTACTTTGAAGGGATCAGTTTACTTTGTAAATATTAATTTTTTTTCTTTGTTCTTTTCAAATGTACCTTAACAAGTCTGTAGAGCAGTAAAGATCAGACAAAGGCATCATGACAGGTGTTTACTTTGATTACACAAACATTATGTAGGAGTTGGTCATGGATGACAGGTTTTGATTTGTAAATAAATGAGCTTATTATATAATATTATACTGCAGTACATTTTTAACTAACTAAGCAGCTCATTCTCTTGACACTACTATGAAACACATTTTGGGGTCAAATTGAAAGAAAGGCAGATGTGAAATGGAAAAGGGAGGTCAGAGGTCAAATGTGACATGATATTTGGATGCAAACTACGTATAATGTGATATTTAGAATCCCCATATACCAGAATCATTTCCTAAATGTTGCTAATACAAACAAAGAGAGTACATTTTTAAGCAGAGTTTTAAAGGTAAAGAGATTTTTTGAATGTTTAACCTTTTTTGACTTTGAAGATAAGGTCAGAGGTCCAAAGTAACGTGATATTTAGAATTATATCATTCCCTACATGCCCATACGCTGTCAATAGAAACAGTAGCAGTAAGAACCATACTTTTAAATAGCTCTATAGAGCATTATTATCATTGACCTTCAGATCAATCTAGTGACAATGCTGAAAATACACACCACATTTATAAGAATAATAATTTTAAAGTTAAAAGGCTTTAAGTCTATTTCTGATTAATAAATCATGAAGTTGACCTTAAAGACCTTGGTGGATATAAGCCTAATTTCAATGTATTGCTAACATGACCCCACTGTACACCCCTACAAAGTTTTATCAGAATTCATTCTTAACTTTTTGAGCTATGGTGTTTACCTTGGCGGACATAATAACTAGTTACAATTATACAATTATATACATTTCCCTAAGTCTCCCCACTCAGCTGTTGACATGAAAACGTTTTTCTTTACTACATACTTTACTTTATGTTTTAATAGTTTATTTCAGGCTTCAAGAATGATGCATGCAGGTACACAATGCTAATACCTGTACCTGTGTGCTAATCTGAAAACACACAGAGGACCTACCTACAAAAACACCTAATATTCTTCACAGACAACTTCAGGGGCTGAAAACCAAAGCCAACATTCCTCTAATGGCCTAAAATGAGTCTGGCTGCAAAAGAAGATAAATCTCTAACACTTCCGTGTTACAAAGCTCAACTTAAGCCATGAAAATGATGTTTCCTGGGACAAAAAGCCTCCCTCTATAGCTAATCCCTCCTTTCATAACAACTGTCCATTTGGATACTGTTAAAGCTTCAATTATTGGTGTGCTGACACAGGTCTCTCTAGCCAATAGCTGTTTGCTAGGCTTAACCTCAGCTAATTGGAGTCACTGAACCTGACCTCACACAATATTTGTGCTACTGCAGCACCTTTTAATGAAGTTATAAGACAAATCATATGGCCTGATGTGTGATATAGCATAAGATAGCTGATGATATTTTTGACTTGTCTGCTAATCATTTTCTGCATTTTGTCTCTTTCACGGCCCCACACGAAGCATCATTCCATAGAAGACTTTGAGCAGTAGAGCTTAATAAATCTCACTTCACCTGGTACACTGTCACTCAAATCGTCTAATTCGAGCAACCTCCTGGAGATCTGCGCCGATTTCCCCGAAGCGATGTTGTATTCTTGCATCTTCTCAAAGTTGATCGTGTGCAGCTGATTGTCTAGCAAGATATCAACCTTCTTCAGCTTCTTCCTAAAAGCATTCTCAATGAACACTGTGGCTTCGGGAGAATAAGGAGCAGTGATGGAGGAGATCGGATCGTGCTGCAACCACTGCACAGTATTCAGGATTTCCCGTTCTGGTACAGAATTGGAGATTTTCTCCAGCAGCAGCTTTACATCACACACAGCTCCCATCACAAAGTCTTTGAAACCAGATACGGTGATTATGGTCCCTTGAACCTGGATCTCAACTGCATGTTTCCTCTTGATAACTTCCAGACATGTCTTGTAGTACTCAGACATGTTCCTCAAGTTCCTGTGCTCCATTTTCTCCTCAACCTGTCTCTGGCTCACCTTTTTACCAAAGGCTATGTCCACCCGAATCAGGTCACAGTTATAGCCTGCAAACACAAATAACTGGATGGTGTTGGCTGCTTCGATTGCATCTTTCAGGGGAATATTAATATTAGCCTTCTTTGGCTGGTGCACCTGGGGTGTCTTATCAGCCCCATTAGAAGAGCTTTCTTTTTGGCTCATATTCCTGGACAACTCCAAGGCTTTCTGCAGCTGCTCCTCTTCGTCCTCTGGGGTCCAGTGGCTCGACTCCATGGAGTACTGGATAGCTAAAGACAGCTGGGCCTCTTCCTCCAGATTGCTAGAATGGCCCAGCGCTCCATTATTGAAGAATAAGCTGTTTGCAGTGTTCTGATCTGAGTCAGCAGCAGTCACGTCAGACTCCTGGTCCATCAGACTGCTTGGGTCGTCTGACGCTGTGTACAGGTCTACATTATCCATGTTTTCCTGCTGGTCTGAAGTGGGCACATCCTGCACCAGTCTCTCATCGATAGCTGAGACGATTTTCTTTGCCTCCTCTAAAAGACCTGCAAAGAGTTAAATACACCGTTTGAAGCTGCACAGAACTGACAGACACTTGTAAAGAAACCAGAGATGCTACCTCCATTTGAAGCATCAATTTGCATTGAATCTGACTTCAACTCCTGTGCAGACATTTTCTGGAAGTTTTTGTGCAACATCATCTGCCACGCAGTTTCAAAGATGTCCTGGAATAAATAAAACATTTGCATGTTATTTAGAAAGTTCCAACTTAATGTTAAATGAATTACAACTTCAAAAGACATCCTTAGTAAGATAACAGACTATAGAAGTAGTTTTGTATATTTGGACATTCTAGTTAAAAATTCCAGAGCATGCGTTCAACAATCCTAAAATCTAAAGTTAAATATATCTTCAAATTCTATGGGTTGATCTGTTGCGAAGGGCACCTTTTACCAGCCAAGACCAATCATCAAATTAAAACCAGTTTTATCTCCCAAAGATTTACTGGATTTATACGTGCTTACATCCGTTTATCACTTCTCAGCTGGACTATTGTAATTCACAGGATATAGGGCTGCTTATTTTCAGTCTTTTTTTTTTAAAAGCTGTGAAGAAAGACAACACATCACTTCTGTTCTGGTAGAACTGAACATCCTGCCAGCAAAACACAGAATAGATTTTATTTGTTTTGTAAGCCCTCCATGGATCAGCTGCAAAAACAGATTATGCATCTACTGTCAACATTTTCTTACTGCCCTTTTATTAATTAATCATTTCTATTTGCAGACGTTATTTTTTCTCGTCTTACATTTTTAATCTTTTGTTGATTTATTGTTATTCTATTTCATTATATTATAGATCTCTTTTCCCCTCGTACTGGTTACATTTTCTGTCATTTGGATTTCATGTCTAGTGGTTGACTTAGTCTTCTACACTACCTATTCATTGTTGTTGCCGCGTATTCTGTATATTTTTGCATGACCAAAACATTATTCCAGCAATGTAGGAAACGACTACTGTTTTTCTTTTGTTGTTGTTTTTTTTAATGTTCTAAAAATAAAAGTCAATGTAGCCCAGCTAGAAAAAAGGAGCAGTGGAAAGTAATTTTGGGGTGTATGATGTAAACAATTTAGTCATTTCTCTTTTTTTGTTTTTGTTTAAGGGAAGGTGTGGACAAATAAGATCATTTGTTGTTGTGTACCTTGGCCAATCAGCAATGAGCTCCCAGTGACCTTGACCTTGACCACATGACTTTCCGTAGGTGCCATTTCGTTCCTGTTCATACAATGCCATGTGCCCGACAAGCTAATGTTACCGAAGCCGAACTGCTAGGAGTTGCAAGCGAGTCTGCCGCAGTTTTTTGGTCGTTCAGAATTTCACCCTGTTCAGCGGACGACTCGACAGACGAACCCAGTCTGAAGCAAGCCTCCATCGAGGAGCAGCGATTCCACAGTTCCAGTTAACTGGATGGCGAGCCAACCCAAAAGTGAATAGGATTTGCCGAGATTTTTTGAAGCCAAGCTTCGTTCCTATTGAAGCTTCAGATACCTGCAGGACTACGAACTTTCTTCGTCATCGGAGTGTGGTAGGACAAACGTTAACCAAACTGAACGGGCCCCAACGATCCATCAGTTACCGGACATTATTAACTCATACATTTGACTCAGAGAAAGCTGTATGCGCACACTTTTATTTAGTTTGTTATTTTGGGGGGAAATATTTTGTATTTTATTTTATTACTTTCATTACATTGTTTGTAGCCGCTGTGTGTCAAATATAACAAATTTGTGAACAGTCTACTCTGGTGTGGTCCCTTCTTATTGATGTTTATACCTTGGGCTCCTGCCGATCCTAGATTATCTGATACTGGCTAGTGGGAATCTGGTCAGTCTTGATAATAAATCGTAAGTTGGGTTACATCAAGCCTTAAGGTATAAAAATCATAAACAAGAATGTCAGCCTACAAATTTGTCAAGATATGAGGAAGCAGTTAACTTTAAAAGCACAGAAAAACACATAAGATCAAAGAAACCAGCTTAATTTCTTCCATCATTACCTGGTGTGGCAGGGGCTTCCAGGGCACATATTTTGGGCTGATGTGGACACAGAACTTTGCCTCCATCTCATTCAGAATGCTCTGACACTCCTTTTCATCTAAAAACCGGGCCACTCCTGGAGTGTTTACTGTGATGGTTCTGGTGCAGATTGAGGAAACTATACCTTGCAGCACCTCCTCTGCCATTTGGCAAGCAACAGCGTGGCCGTGGATCTGTCGGGTACATCCACACGCGTGTAAAAATAGAATTTTTAAACACTTGGAATATAATGACGATTACACCGCTGCAGTCATAAAGGCTTTTACACGTGATTCGGATACACACCTTTAACCCAGAAATATCCTCGGCCTCTAGTGGAAAAATAGACACTTGGTCCATGTCAGCCAAGAGCTGATGACAGTGGATCTGAATGTACTTCAGCATGCCTGGCTCCATAGAGATGACTGTCTCCCTTTCAATGGGTGTAGTCAGAAACTGCAGGATGGCAGCCTGCTTCTCATTCTCCATCCCCGTCAGAGTCCAGACATCAATATTCCCTCCTCGTTCTGACACCTTTACAGAGGAGAAAGTCAGAGTCTGCAGGAACTCTGACCACTCTCTGCAATACAGCATGCACTCATACTCCTTGTCCACCGGCATGCTGAAGTAACACACTTGGGATTTTAAAAAGCTGCACGCCTTTTTAGCTGAGTCCTGGGTTAGAGATGTTACGGTAATATTAGAGTCTGATACGGTGTACAGAGTAGAGGAGCCACTTTGTGTCATGGCTTGTAGAAGCCGTTCCTTTACATCATTTCTGGCAAGAAATTGAGCCTTTTCCAGCTCAAGGGTGAAATGAGTCTCTGCTATGTTACAGAGAAAGTCCATGATAGTTTGTTTAACCTGCTCTGCCTGTGCTCTATCAGGTCCTTCAATGTAAACACCATCGTCTTTAGTTTGGATAATAACATTCGGGTTAGTGTTCTTTATGTCCTTTTGAATGGTACTGCGTTGAAACAAAGCATGTTTCCCCGGGTCTGTAAGAGCAATATGACATGTTAGTGTATCTGAATCATCACTTTGATCCTCCATGACTTCCTCTTCCACCTCTTCTTCCACTTCCTCTACCAACAAAGGAGCATCAATGGGCTCCAAAGCCATTTCACTCGGGGGGTGATTGCTGGAACTGGCCGCCGTGGGAGGACTCGTCTGCATCTGAATATCATTCACCTCCTCAGAGTTCTCAGTTGTGTCTTGGCTTGTTTCAACTTCTTGCGATGTTTTACTTTCTACAGGTACAAGAAAATCAAAGTAGGGCTTCACTGAGAGCTGAGCACCCTCAAGTTTGTGTGAGATACCCCGGACAGCATCCACAGCTGTTCAAGGGAAAACAAAGATTTTCAGAAATGAAGAAAACGGTCAAAGCACACAAGTTTTAAAGGTTACAGTAAAACGAAAAAAGTAAAAAAAAGTTTTTAAAAAAGTAAGTGTGTAAAACTTACATTCATAGTTACAGAAGGAAACCTTTGCTGTACTCTCTGACAGCACGATGACCTCCTTCACTTCCTGGTTCCCGCCACGACTGCTCTCAAAGTACAAAGTGACATGGTCCGGAGTGGTTCCAGGGTGCAAATTCTCCACTAAGATTGAGTCAGGTTGTTCAATCTGTTCCACAGTTACTTTAGCCCCATCAAGTATCCTGTTGGAGATTTGCGCGCTAAGTGTTTGGAAATCTGTAATATGAACAACATATTTCAGTCAGGACCACTACAAATAAAATATATATATTTCCATTTGCAGTCATGTAGATTTTTCTGTTCTGGGAAACTCCCAGTCCTTAAAGATGCAAAGGCTGGGACAGCACACCTCCCCACCCTTCTATGTGCAAACATACAATGAGAGATACTGATCAGGGGAGAAAGAGCATGAAAAGAGGAGCTGGGGTGGAGATTTGTTGCATCCTAACATCCTCATGTTTGTAAGCATGTTAGAACAGTAAGATTTGCCAATTAGCACCAAACGTAGTAAAGCTAGTTGATTGGAATGGGTGTGTCTACAACCTGCATCCAGAAATAACAAGCGTAGATGAAAAGCTAGTTAGATTAAATCATCATACATGCCACCTCAAGAGAAAGTGCTCCATCTCATACACACAGACAAGTAGCAGCTGATGCATGAGTAGATAATGAGAAGGGAAAACCAGACCGATTACAACCAAGTAAGTTTTCATTTATTTTTCTGCGTAACGATTAAAGGGAAATAAGTTCTTGGGTTATGAAAAATGTCAAAGGATCATTAAAGTTTATGAAACGAAAATGATTCCACAAAAAGAAAAAAAACCTGCACCAATCTATCCAGCAGAATTTGAATTATTTCACAAGTGGCCTGCTACTACAAAAACGGGAAAATCCATGGACCAAAGTCATTAAGATTCCTTATCTGGAGACCATGAAGGTCTAAATCAACACTTTGTTTTTAAGAAAGATTGAAGATATGCATTCAGTCGACCTTTTACAAGCGGTGTGCTGAATTCAATGAGGATCAAATCTCTCCCCAGTGAGGGATACAGGGTGACGTCTTCCCGTGCCATCGTGTTCTCCACGTAGAGCTCTATCATCTCTATACTGGTGTTGGGGTTGATCCCCCGCAGCAGGAGTCTGCACGGGTCCTTTGAGGCAGGCTTTCTCACACTCAGCTCAACATTATGCAGAACGTGGTGCCCTTTAGACAGCACTCGGGCTGCAGCTGAAAAAATGAGTGGAGCGGAAAGAAAAGAATTAGTATTCAGTAAATTAATGGGACAGTCTATATCTGTTGTCTTGAATTAAAATGTTCTTTTGAACACAACAAGGTTTTGGTCCTACTTGAGTGCTTCTTACTATAAAGAGAGATGTTTACAAGTTTTTAAACAGACCGATTATCACAGGTCATTATACAGGCCAGTGTTTTTATAAACCAAGTCTTTAACAAATTTGCAGGATGACATTTTGTCTTACACAGCAAAGTCTCTGCATCAAGATGATTATCTCGACACTGTGCATATCCTAACTCTGGGAGACTATTTAAGTGTTAGTGGTGCTGCACTGCATGCTTAAGTTGTTTCTACATAGAAATATTATCTGAGTTTATTGGTACTTAACTACAAATAGGGAGGAGAAATATAGCACCTAATAATAGTGAGTTAATGAAACGGGGATAATATTTGTGGTTGATCTCATTAGAGATTCACCCACATTTCTACCCAAGCGATCATCACAGTACTCGGACATTTAGCAAAGGGAAAAAGGCCGTAGTGCAGCAGTGCTGAGATGGGTCTGTCCAGTTTTTATAAGGAAGAGTGACCACACAATCTAAATCACTTCTAAGCTTGCACTCCATGATAGAAGTTTTTTAGGCTAAGGCAGCAGCTCTGAGAAGATTCTGTGAAGTCTGTGAATACAGGCTCCGGACAATATGCTGTGTCCTGTGCCAACCCTAAAAATGGCACTATACAAGAAAGCCATTGGCCAGCAGAGTGATAACGTGGACAGCTCGAGCCTGTTGGGGTCCAGCGTCAAGTTTTGAATTGAGTGATAAGAAATATCTGTTGTTAACGAATACAAATAATCAGCTCAGCCCTGCGTGTTGTTCACACAGAGTACTTATGAATTTTTAAATTAAATGTTTGAACTGAGAAAATGTACCATTTAAAAAAATAAAAATAAATAAATATTGCCTCATTTTGAATTTGGAGGATTTTAGCAACTAACAATCCTATGTCACAGTTTTTTGTTTCATGATGCTCTAAATGCTTTAAGAAGGCGAAAGGTCTGGACAGCAGGCAGGCCAGTTCAGCACCTGGACTCTTCAACTACAAAGCTACGCTGTTGTTATCTTACTGAAATTACAAAGGCCTTCCCTGAAAAAGACATCTAAAATCTCTATACAACTTTCAGCATTAAAGGTGGCTTTCCAGATGTGCAAGCTGCCAATCCCATAGGTACCGATTCATCCCCACACCTTCAGAGATGCAGGCTTTTAAAGCTGGGCACACACTGTGTGATTTTTGGCCCATTTTGAGACGATTTTTCACTCGTGTGACCATTTTGGAGATCGGCCCGAGTTTCGCCTTAATTGTGTGTCGTGCATCGTGTAGTATACATGGGGTAATGAGAAGCGATTAACACCTCATGACCACCTCCTGATCAGCAATCGTATGGTCGCAAGAAAATCAAACCTGTTTGAAATCCTGGTCACCCCTCGTGAGGGTATCGCACTGTTGAAGCAGTGCCACGAGCCGATTTAACGCAACCTCTCACACTGCGCGTGCGCAAACACAGAAATGGAAGCAAAAAAGATGGAGGAGCATGGCAGTGCAGCGTGTGATCTGGGTTCTTCTTCTTCTGTTTACATTACAGTTCTGGAAACAAGAACACCACGTGTTGTGTATGGACGCACAGTGCGAGCAGTCAGGTCGCATCAGAGCATCGGGCCGTAGCATCGTGAGCTACGAACTTCTAACCCCTGCAATTCAGTTGTACAGTTTGAGCAGGAGCTGAATAACGCGACTGGGGAAAAATAAATACATTTTAAAAAAATCGCACAGTGTATGCCCAGCTTAACGGGGCACTAATAAAGATTCTGATGGTCCCTCTCCGGAGGAAGCATCCATGTTTTCTAAAAAGTATTTGAAATTGTGATTCATCTGACCACAGGTCAGTTTTGCTTCGGTCGATTTTAAATGACCTTTGGCCCAGAGAAGATGGTGACTTCTGGAAGTCTTTCAGAGACCATGCAGGCATTTCCCTGACAGAATCATGCTTGTTTTTAATGCAGTGCTGCCTGAGAGCCTGAAGATCAAGACATCCAAGACTGATTTTTCTGAAATATCTCCAGATTGTGAGAAAATCAATCTTGGATGGCCTTCTTTAAATGATATTATGTGCAGGACAGTGATGAGATATTCAAAGTATTTGCAATTTTACAAACTGTGGATTACAATTAAACAACAATTTGTAGATGCAGTTCTTTGCAGACTGGTGAACCTCTGTATATCTTTGCTTCTGAGAAACTGCCTCTCTAAGACACTCTTTTGAAATCCAATCATGTCACTGCAAATAAACCTAATTAAGTCCAAAATGTTCTTACAGCCTTTTCTTTTTAGTTCCACTTACTTTTCCAGCCTTTTGCTGCCCCCAACTTCCAACTTTGTTAAAAGAAGAGGAAATGCTACGCTGTAACATGTCCTGGCTTTTTTGCGATGTGTTGCTGTGGTCCCTTTTTTCCTTCAGAACTGCCTTGATACGCCAATAATTTTTTTTTTAAAAAAGTACATTTTCTCAGCTCAGACATTTGATATGTCTTCTGTGCTCTGCTGTGAATAAGACATGATGATCAGATTTGCAGATAACTGCATTCAGTTTTTTGTTTTTTTTTACTTTTTAAACAGCACCCCCACTGTTTTGGAATTGGGATTGTATTACTACTAATGTATTTGTAGTAGCAGGATTATTTTGCTGTTGGTATGGAGCTCATTATGAACTATTTTGTATCCAACTGGTACTAATGATTATGAAGTAGAACTGTATTAAGTCATTATGTTCAGTATAGCTTAATCTGCTAGTTATTTCCTCTGCTGACTAATTAGTTTGTAAAAATGCTTAATATACAGTTGTGTGTTTGCCCCTTTCCTCATTTCCTAGTGTTTTGCATATTTGTCACACTTTCATGTTTCAGATCATCAAACAAATTTTAATATTAGACAAAGATAAACTGAGTAAGTACAAAACACAGTTTTTAAATGATGATTTCATTTATTAATTCAGAAAAGTTATCTAAACCTACTTGGTCCTATGTGAAAAAGTAATTGCCCCTTTTGTTAAATCATGAGTTAACTGTGATTAACCACAATTTTTGGAAAGATGAGTTCAGTTTCACTAAACACAGTCAGGCCTGATTACTGGCAGACCTGTTGAATCAAGAAATCACTTAAACAGAACCTGTCTGACAAAGTGAAGCAGGCTAAAAGATCTCAAAAAGCAACACATCATCATGCCACAATCTAAAGAAACACCTGAGAAATAAAGTCACAGACAACTATTGATCTGGAAATGGTTACAAAGCCATTCCTAAGGTTTTGGGACTCCAGTGAACCACAGTGAGAGCCATCATACACACATGGAAAAAAACCTGGAACAGTGGTGAACCTTTCCAGGAGTAATCGGCCTACCAAAATTACTCCAAAAACACATCAACAACTTATGCAAGAGATCACAAAAGAACCCAGAACAACATTAAAGAACTGCAGGCTTCACATGTCTCAGTTAAGGTCCAAGTTCATGATTCCACAATAAGAAAGAGACTGGGCAAAAATGGCATCCATGGGAGAGCTCAACAAGAAAACCACTGCTGACCAAAGACAATACAAAAGCTCGTCTCACATATGCCAAAAAACAGGTCTGTATCCCGCTACATCTGGCATAAAAGTAACAGAGCATTTCAGAAATAGAACATCACACCAACAGTAATATATGGTGGTGGTAGTGTGATGGTCTGGGGCTGTTTTGCTGCGTCGGGACCTGGAAGAGTTGCTGTGGTAAATGGAACCATGAATTCTGCTGTGTACCAGAACATCCTGAAGGAGAATGTTCAGCCATCTGTTTGTGACCTCAAGCCAAAGTGCACTTGGGTTCTGCAACAGGACAATGATCAAGAACACACCAGCAAGTCCACCTCTGAATGGCTTAAAAAAACCAAACAAAATGAAGACTTTGTAGTGGCCTAGTCAAAGTCCTGATCTGAATCCAATTGAGATGCTGTGATATGACCTTAAAAAGGTCGTTCATGCTCAAAAACCCTCCAGTGTGGCTGAATTACAACAATTCTGTAAAGATGAGTGGGCCAAAATTCCTCCACAGTGCTGTAAAGACTCATTGCCAGTTATCACAAATGGTTGATTGTTGTTGCTGCTAAAGGTGGCCCAACCAGCTGATATGTTTAGGGGGCAATCACTTTTTCACACAGGGACATGTAGGTTTGGATCCCCCCCCCCACTTAATAGTAAACACCTTCATTTAGAAACTGCATTTTGTGTTTACTTGTGTTATCTTTGTCTAATATTTAAATTTGTTTGATGATCTGAAACATTTAAGTGTGACTAACATACAAAAAAATAGGAAATCAGGAAGGGGGCAAACACTTTTTCACACCACTGTAGCTGTAACGCTGTTGGAAGTTATGATCTGAAGCAGTAAAGGTCTGAAAGCTCAGAAATAAAACTCTTGTTTTCAAATCTCTCAAAATATTAAGGCAAAGTCCTTTTTCTCTTGGCCCACTTTGGACTGAGTTTGGTCCTTTTTAAGGGGACTACAGGTGAAAAAAAATCCTTTATGTAAGAAATTTGGATAAAGGACGAGAAACAAATGACTGTCTGTTCACAGTGACTTGCCTGCTGCATCTTCAAACACGACTATGGCACGGTCGCCGTTCTTCACCACAGATACAAGTGAACCTCCACCAGAGCGCCGCTTGTTCTCAAAATATAAAGACAGAAGCTCCTCATCCACTGCTTCAGGCACCTCCGACACCTCCAACGTCCTCTCCTCCACTCTTTCACCAGGCATCCTAAACAAAAATAGAGAAACACTTAAGTTATAACACACTGCTTTAATGAAGTCATTTTAGCTACTTGAGTGATTGAATGAATAACAATGTTTTATTTGTCAAAAAAATCCCAAAGGTTTGCTTGTTCCAGCTTTTCAACTGTAAGGACTTCATATTTCATATTGACTATGTCTTCATAAATGTCTAAAAATTATGGAATTATGGTATGGCAATACTTTATGGCATAACACAAATTAAACAATAATGGAAGAATCAAATGATGGACAACTACACAATATTATATATATATATATATATGTATTTATTTATTTTTTTCAGCTGCACGTACAGTTTTTTTGCAAAACATGAGGAGTTTA